>JAWNNW010000292.1:262500-298660 GCA_035044465.1 Scaptomyza tumidula | reverse complement strand
GATGTAATGACTTCCCGACTATGCTACGACACGTAAAGTGCTTTGCAGCACTTTGCTATTGTGTTCTGAACGTGGAAGCACAGTGTTTTGAGCTTTAAAATCAGCTCCAAGGGGACCCTGCATTTTTTTTCAATGTGATTACTGGTGATGAATCGTGGTGCTATATATACGACTTCGAAACAAAGCAGCAATCAAGCCAGTGGAAACAGCTAGGTCTCCTTGTCACAAAAAAGCTCGCGAAGTGAAGTCAAGACAATTCTTCTTTGTTATTGCAATTGCAAAGGTGTTGTACACGCGGCGTTCGTTGCCCCGGATCAAACTGTTAGCCAGAAGTTCTACTTGGAGGTTTTGAAAAGATTGAGAAGGAGTATCCGGAAGAAGAGTGCAGATCTTTGGCGCACAAGCGACTGGTTCTTCCATCATGACAACGCGACGACCCATACCGCTCTTTTTGTGAAAAAAAGAAAGCGTTTTGCCACTGTGGACGAGGTAAAAAAAAAAAACGCTGCAAGGCTCCTGATAAGTGCATCTTAAAACTGTTTTAAACAATGGAAGAATCGGTAGGAGAAGTGCCTTGTAGTCAATCGCGGATACCTTGAAGGTGATAAAAAAACTGAGAAACAAAGAAATTATAATGAAATTCCCGTTTTTTGTTTGGGGTTCCTTCTAGTATGTGAAACGACAAAATAAAAATACAATTAAGATGGCTCTAGTCTAGTCGAGAAATCCCGACTAAACGATACCCTGAATCCTAAACTTGGCGCATACAGTCAGTCACATTAAGGAAATATATTGTTTTTTAATTAATGTATTCATAAATACACAAGTCTAGGATTATACTACTCTTTAAACTTTAACTAAGTCACGGGAATACCGTGAGGCATTGCGTCCGAGCTCGCACACACAGCCCGCTGCAAAGTTGCTGGTCGCCTCTCTACCAAAATGCACTGTCCCATTACTGCCTTCTAACGGATACGATCCCCTTTAAGGCTCGGGCACTTGAAAAAGACGTGCATCATGTATACCCTGGGCTAGGCACGCGCCCAAGACGATGTCGTCGATCGATGCCTCACGTGCGAGTTGGTCGATGGATATAATTCCGGAGATGACCAGGGCTTCGTTATCCGACACCGTTCTGAACGAGCTGTAGCGCAGTAGCAATACTCAGCCATAGCTTCAGGTAAGCATGGCGCTGTACCAAATCGGTTCTGCATACAAAAGAGAGCAAGAGAGAGACGGAAAAAATAAAAACTATGATTCAATACAAAACAACAATATGTTTTTTAACCACTACTAAAAATTATAAAGCAAGCAATGTGCGCCAATGCATACCACATAAAGGAAAAGAGCAACTCAATCTGTGCAAGTATTTACCTACAGGAAGAAAACATTTCTGTCAATTCCTGTCAACAAATTTGTAACTTAAGGTCGGGCAAAGTAGCGAGAGCCGGCAGTACCGTTTAACGCCAATCAGCTGCTTTTGTAAAAAGTATTGCTTCTTTCTATATTTCTGGACCTGCCGCCATATTTAAATTAGTTTTTATACCCTGATCCCATTAAAAATGGGAAAAAGGGTATAATGGTTTTGTACAAATGTATGTAACAGGCAGAAGGAAGCATCTCCGACCCCATAAAGTATATATATTCTTGATCAGCATCAACAGCCGAGTCGATATAGCCATGTCCGTCTGTCTGTCCGTCCGTCTGTATGTATGAACGTATGATCTCAGAGACTATAAGAGCTAGAGATTCCAGATTATGAACTTAAGGTCGCCTAATCCCTAGGCAGTACAAGTTTGTTTTCGATTTTCGATTATTGAAATCGGTTAAGAAACAACGGAGATATGGGACATTGAATGTGAACTAAAAAAATTTTAAGTACGTGTGGCCTAAAATTTTTTAAAAAGTTTTTAGAATAAAACAAGCTGTGTGTGAGGTATTAACAAAATTATTATTTTATTTGAAAGGCCCATGTACGCCATTAAGTATGGAATATGACATCATGCGAATTTTTTTGCAAATGTATGTAACAGGCAGAAGGAAGCATCTTCGACCCTGTAAAGTATCTATATTCTTGATCAGCACTAACAGCCGAGCCATGCCCGTCTGCCTGTTCGTCCGTATGTATGAACGCGTCGGTCTGTGAGACTAAAAGAGCTAGAGACTCCAGATTTAGAACTTAATCGCCTAATTCCTAGGCAGTACAAGTATTCGATTTTCGAGAACACGTGTTTCCGAATCACACATGTGATTAATAACCAAAAAAATCTTAAGTTTGAGAAAAATTAAAACATTAAACAACCTGTGAAATTTTTATTGAAATAGGTTAAGAAACACAGGAGATATGGAACACTGAAGTTGAGTATGCAGTATTGTAGACACACACACATACTTGCAAGCACTGACTGTACGCGTTCAGTATAGGGTTCAGGGTTCAATCGTCTAGTCGGGATTTCTCGACTAGAGCCTCTTACTTGTTTTTTTTCTTTTTGTGTAGATACTGCAAATTATATATGAAATAGGTACATTTTACTATTTTATAGAAGTTCCTTATTCAACACGTGCATATTTCAAGTTATATACCGAAAATATTCGGATTATTTATACTGTGCCTATTAATACAACGTTTGAATACATTGTTCTATTTTCAGAAACAATGGCGATTAACATTAACATTGGCGTAAACGATATGACGACAATAACAGAAATTGACGAAAATGAAATCAACAGCAATTTAAAGCTTCGATATGCAAATGACATAATATATGCATCCTTTTAAACCACGGTTTTTTTTCCCTGACCCCATATAAAATAGGAAACAAGGTATAATAGTTTTGTGCAAATGTATGTAACAGACAGGAAGCACCTCCGACGGTATAAAGTATATACAGTTTGACAACAAAGTGTTTACACAATGTGAAAAATATTGATTTTTTCACTTTAGAGCTATAAGGAACACACTGGTTGTTGTTTTTAATTTTTAAAAGTAATTCAATTAATTATGTGTTAAACCAATTAAACAAAACTTAAAACACATAAACATTAACAAAGAAAAATAAAAAATGTTAACAAGGGCACTAAAAAAAAAGCTGCGGTTCGGGTTCCGGAGCCTGCATATTTTGGTTCGGTCGGAACAGGCAGACTTTTTTTTCTTTTAATAAGAATATTTTCATTAAAATATTGTTAACTTCGTTTTATGAATAAGCTATGTTATTCAAAAGTTTAAATATAAATATATTTTCAAAGTTTCACAAATAGAATATTAATCTGATATCAAACGAAACTCCACCGAATAATTAAAAAAAATTTGTATTTTTTTTGTTTATAATGAAATAAATGTATAACTTATACATAATGTATAATTACATTGTACATAATTAATTTTAATTATTTTCAACTAGTTTGCTAGTTCATTTTAAAGCAATCTAAAGTTACAAGAGTACGTAATGACAACAAAAAAAATTTAAACATGACGGCAGGCCCAGATTTATAAGTAAAGAAGCAATATTCGAAACATATGCAGCTGATTGGCTGCTGACTGACTCAAGCAGCTGACTTAACACGAGCTTACTATTACTTACTCGTTGCCCTTTATTAGAGCAAAAACAAAGTTATTTGGATGACGTTGGCCAAAACCCACATGGACAAGGACATCCCAAGCATAGTACTGTCCGCGAAAGTGCAGTCCTGGCTTATTTGGAACTGCCCACACAGACGGACGGACGTTACCTTACTTTACTTTTGCACATCCCTTATGCCCATTTTCGATGGGATCAGGATGTTACAAACATGAAATGAATAAAACTAATGGGGTACTTTTTAGCGCTTTGCCAAATTTTTCAAGTTACTTCGTTGACACTGAAAATATAAAAATGCAAAGTTGCTATTCATAGGATATTATAACGATTTAGAAGCTGATACAACGTAGAAATTAAAAATATGCATGTTCATTTGTACAAGCATATAAAACCGCCTTACTGCTCTTCAGAAAAAACTGCCATAATTCTCGTGCCACAAGTCAAAAGGTAGTTGGTGGTCTCCTCCCTGTACACACTACGGCTACTCAAATATCCTTATGCTGCAATTTATTTTTTATTAAAACCTTATATAATTTGTATTTCCTAAAATTGTAAGGTTATAAAATATTGTAAATATTCCCGACATTATAAACCTTTTAAATCACCGGTTTTTTTATACCCTGATCCCATTAAAAAATGGGAAAAAAGGGTATAATGGTTTTGTGCAAAAGTATGTAACAGGCAGAGAGGAAAAGTCTCCCACACTATAAAGTATATATATTCTTGATCAGCATCAACAGTCGAGTGGAGTATGCAGCCATGTCTGTCTGTCCGTCTATACGTACCCAGCCGCGTCGATCTCAGCGACTATAAGAGCTAGAGACTCCAGATTTGGAACTTAACCTCGCCTAATTCCTAGGCAGTACAAGATTGTTTCCGATTTTCGATAACTCTTCGCGTTCGAATTATAAAACAAAATAATGACAATCTGTGAAATTTTTATCGAAATCAGATAATAAACACCGGAGCGGGACATTGGAAAGTTGTGTATGCTGTATGGAGTATGCGCGTACACACACATACTTGCAAGCACTGCACTGTACGCGTGATGCACGGGGATCAGGGTATCGTCTAGTCGGGATATCTCGACTAGTAGTCCTTCTTACTTGTTTAATTTTTTAACGTGCTATTGCTGGTCCTTTTCAGTTACTAAAATAATAACGACTATGAAATATATGAATTTTTTAACGCAACTGCATTTTTAAAAACTGTATGACTTTTTCCAAAATGGAATTGTTCCAAACGAGTCAAAATCAGATTGGTTTATTTTAAGAAACAAATTTAGACATACTCTGGCTCAATTTTAATTGCTGTTAATCCATACAAGATAATAAATATATTTAATCAGGTAAGTTTTGCATATCTGTAAAACTTTATGTTAATTTGAAAATATGTCTTAATGTGGTTTACTTTTTAAAGGAACATGTTAAAAAATATCAAATGGCCAAAATGGGATCTCAAGATCCTCATGTGTTTGCATTAGCTGAAGCTGCCTTTAGAAGCATTGTGGAAGATAAAATGAATCAGGTAAGCAAGCTTTTTTTTGTGTAAAAACTGAACTTTTTTGACGGGTTTAGCTTGAACCTATGAATCGGGAAAAGGGTACAATAGTTATGAAAAAACCCTATGAAAGTTTGGAACATTTGTTCTTCCATGAAAATTTCGGCATATCGGTTAAGAAATTTGCAGGCACTTTTTGTATGCGCGTAATTAAAAATTTGCATACAATCAATTACTGTTTGCTTGTTTTATGGGCAGATAATATTCATCTCCTGCTTTCACTAACATCAAAGATTACAGCAGCGGATCATTAGCGCGATGCAATTCGAACACGCTTAGTTGGCAATCTTTATACTGCAATATTAATCTATAGGTCCTTCAAACGGCAACTTATTTTGTTGTTAACCAATTTTCTAGGTTTGGAGCAGAGAGAAGAGTTTCAGTCGACATGCATAATTTCACATTATCAGCACCCGAGAAAAATTTTTAACAGACGAAAGGTCATTTGTAAACAGTGTAAATAAAAAATTTTTAATGTGACTGTTTAGAGGAGGCCATTTTTTGTGTTCACCTATGTTTAAGTTGTTACAGAAAGTTGTCGATTATTTTACTAAATATAAAATGCGGTAACTTTAGATTTTAAACTAACGCGCAACCGTAACAGACGAGTGGTAAAACGTGAGAGAGAGAATAAGATCAAGCTATGCCAAGCAGTCAAATGTTATTTATGCAATCAGATAAAATCGCATGTGCAAGGCAAAGACAAGAATTCGTTACGCGCAAGCAAATGCGTTATAATTTTCGTTATTTTTCCTTAAATGTTAAATTATTTGTTAGCTGCTGGGGCCGATCTAAGGGCTCTATTGTGCTCAGCTGTGAGAATTTTATTTGTTTCTGATGGATGGGAACGTTAGGATGTTCCTCATCCTGTATGATTGCTAGTGTGGACAGATCGCAATAAAAGGCGTTTTCCCCATTGGTATAATTAATTAATTAATTAATTAATTAATTATAATTGGGTGGCGCTTTTTGTTTCCAAGTAAAATGACACTGACTTCGATGGGAAGCGCGTCTCGTCCAGGATTATCCGTTGTTGTTTTCTCACGGTCGCGCTCTGCGAGTATGATTTGATGATAGCCAGACTTGAGGTCTAGCGTTGAAAAGTACTTAGCTTTGCCTAAGTTCACCAGCATAAAGGAAATATTCGGCATGGGGTATTTGTCAGGTATCGTCCGTTCATTGAGCTTACGAAAGTCAATAACTTAACGCATGTTTCGATTGCTCGCCCCGTCAATGCCTTTCTTATCTACAACCCATACGGGCTTATTGTAAGGGGCGACTGACTTTTGAATTATACCATTCTTGAGCAGATTCTGAATTTCTTTGTTATCTTTGAAATCAGCTGCCCTCATAGGATATTGATAGAGTTTGGCAGCCACCATCGAAGTATTGTAAGGCAAGGCTTTATATAAGTCTGCAAATACCTTTGTTTTGTGCCTTAGTCCTTTAAGAAATGCGCCCCTTACTAAAGGGGTGCATCCGAACTCCACGTCAGTGAAATTTACGTCAGTACAGGTATGAAAGGAAATCTGCTCAGCTTCTGTGCCCCATTTAAGTTGACCAGAAGCTAAGCACCGTGTTAACAGGTGGAGACCGATTGTTCCATCGAACATCGATAGGTTCGAAAGGAGGAAGAAGGTTGATTTTACGTTGAACAAAGAAATAAAACATTTCTGAGTAATTGCAGTTTTGCTATGAATGGAGTAAATTGAGAAAGGAGTGTCTACCGAGCGGACGCTTCTCGGATGGAATTTTTTGATGCACCCATGTCAATAAGGAATTTCATATCGAGCCCCGCTACTCTTCGTTTGATGATGGGCAGCAGGGATCTACACCTCAAATTTTTAAGATATCTGAGTCATAATTATCTTAGTCATTGTCCGTAATTTCTGCCGCTGCGTTAGAGGCAGCACTGGGATACGACTCTGTTCCTTTTCCCGCGTTCTGCGTGACATGGTACACCCTTTGTTGGTTATACCCTGATCCCGTTAAAAATGGGAAAAAGGGTATAATGGTTTTGTACAAATGTATGTAACAGGCAGAAGGAAGCATCTCCGACCCCATAAAGTATATATATTCTTGATCAGCATCAACAGCCGAGTCGATATAGCCATGTCCGTCTGTATGTATGAACGCGTCGATCTCAGAGACTATAAGAGCTAGAGATTCCAGATTATGAACTTAAGGTCGCCTAACGCCTAGGCAGTACAAGTTTGTTTTCAATTTTCGATTATTGAAATCGGTTAAGAAACAACGGAGATATGGGACATTGAAGTTGTGTATGCAGTATGCAGTATTTTCGTGTACACACACACATACTTGCAAGCACTGATTGTACGCATAAAGTATAGGGATCAGGGTATCGTCTAGTCTGGATTTCTCGACTAGAGCCTTCTTACTTGTTTTTATAGAAGCCTGTGCGGTCAGACGTGGCTGTTCTCTTGTTTGATTAAGCTAGGAGTTGGTTGGAGATGACAATTTGGCTTGCGGTCGCAAAATTGGCTGCAAACGTATATATTTCATGATTCGATTTTGTTTCCTGTGCGAGCGCCAGAGCCGAAGGTAAGTCTTTAGGCTTTGTTGCAAACAGCAGGTCTGTAAGGCTACGTTTAAGCCCTAATACAAACACCCTTAAAGCATCACTGCGAAATTTTTCGCACAGGCCCTTCGCCAACGATGGCTCATAGGACATATTGACTTTGTTGGTCAGTAACGTTAGTTTTTTTTCTCGACCTCATCGTAGTATTGTAATAGATGCTGGCCACCTTGTCTAAGTCATGCCTAACTCTTGCTCGATAACATGTATCGGCCGTTTGTCGCTAGGCGACTTGTTATCGCTCCAAAAATACTGTGCCAAAAGAAGCCAGCAGCGCAACCTCAAATCTTGCTCCTTATAATAATGACCTGGTACCATTTATGTTATAAATATATGGTAAGCGGCTAAAGCCGCCTGTCTTCAAAAAACATATACTTCTTGTACCCCCAAAAATTCGGACAGGCATTTGACAGCATCAAGTGGCTCGCCGCAACCGCTGTCCGTTTCTTATTGCTAAAGCAGCACACGCTTGTACCTCCGAGGTGACAATATACGCTGGCGCCACCCAATCGGACAGTTCGTTGATTCTGTAAACCGATACTTGTTCTCTCTGTTGGTTCACAGCAGCTTGCTCAGCTAAGGCGTTGCTTACGGCCGATTTTACTAGGTTTCAGCGTCCATAATACAAGACGCGAGGGGAGCTGTGGGTGCGTATCTTGCGATTTGAACGCAAATATGACCTTTGAAGTCAGGCTCTGAATCACTGCTATGTTACTGAGGGGTTCTATAATTGAGGACGGCGAATCCATTTGTATTTTATAATTTATTTTGTTTTTTTTTTAAGCCGACTTGAAATAATTTTAACTTGAAATGCCCACTTGATGTTTTTCTTGATTTTTTAACTTAAATGCTGGTTCCCTCCAAACGTTGACCTCTAGCGTCGTTTTTCCCTCGCAGTAGACTTTCTCGTTCAATATGTTTTATATTCGGAGAATACAATTATTTTTTTTAAAGCGCTGTTGCGCACATCAACCAATCGTACAAAAAAGTAAAACCGATTCACTTCTACTTTTGCTGCCTGTGTGAACGGAGGCCAGCAATTGCAGGTTTTTTAATCACTAATGCTTCACTTTACACAACGATATCTTTTAACCATTCCTTTTGAGCTGACTTCTGCAACACTGCTGCCTGCCAGTCACAAAAATATCATTCGGGAAGGGTAGAATTCAAAAACGATATAACTACAAGACACGAAAATAAATTCCCCTCGTTTTTTACAGTTAAGTAAACGAGCTCTGTACAATAGCACCTATTTTCCCTCATACGATATTCGTATTTTCGTTTATTGCGTATCCATTTCTGTCTGCCGCCGTGTATGAATTTGTTTTTGTTTTGTGTATGGACTGAAGTAAATTTGCTTGTTACAGACTGAACCCACTAACAAGGGAAAAAGGGTATATTGATTTGTGCAAAAGTATGTAACAGGCAGAAGGAAGTAAAGGGTTCAGGGTATCGTCTAGTCGCGATTTCTCGACTGGTGCCTACTTTCTAGTGAATTTTGTTGTGTCGATCAATGAGTACTTATATGTAGGTTTGTGTTTGTAAGCTCATTGGTGTCGAAGGCAAATCGTCTGCAGCTGGCCTGCTGCATGTGGCCTTGGTTCGTTTTTAAAACGAAAACCTCATATGTACATACAGTTTGCCAACTATTTGTTTACAATATGTGAAAATTTTTGATTTTTTCGCTTTAGAGCTATAGGGAGACACTGGTTGTTGTGGAAAATTTTTATTTTTATTTTTTATAAGTAATTCAGTCAATTATCTCTTAAACCTATTAAACAGAACTTAGAAAACATTAACATTAACAAAGAACAATTAAAAATACTAACAAGCCACTAAATTCAACTGCCAACTAAATGTTTACACACCCACGTTTTTGGTGCATTTCGTTGTGAGATTTGTATGAAATATCGTATGTACAGTTACATTTAATTAAATTAAAAATACTTAGATCCATAAAAGTCCAAATTTTTTTGCGCAGATCGCTTGCCAATGAAATGAAGAATATTTGTGGAATCACCATATCTCGAGAATGTGGCCTATATCCATTTTACGTACCAATAAAAAAAAAACGGCACCAGACGTTGAATTTTCAAGGGATTTCAACGGCTGGTGCCGTTTTTTTTTTATTGGTACGTAAAATGGATATAGGCCACATTCTCGAGATATGGTGATTCCACAAATATTCTTCATTTCATTGGCAAGCGATCTGCGCAAAAAAATTTGGACTTTTATGGATCTAAGTATTTTTAATTTAATTAAATGTAACTGTACATACGATATTTCATACAAATCTCACAACGAAATGCACCAAAAACGTGGGTGTGTAAACATTTAGTTGGCAGTTGAATTTAGTGGCTTGTTAGTATTTTTAATTGTTCTTTGTTAATGTTAATGTTTTCTAAGTTCTGTTTAATAGGTTTAAGAGATAATTGACTGAATTACTTATAAAAAATAAAAATAAAAATTTTTCACAACAACCAGTGTCTCCCTATAGCTCTAAAGCGAAAAAATCAAAAATTTTCACATATTGTAAACAAATAGTTGGCAAACTGTATGTACATATGAGGTTTTCGTTTTAAAAACGAACCAAGGCCACATGCAGCAGGCCAGCTGCAGACGATTTGCCTTCGACACCAATGAGCTTACAAACACAAACCTACATATAAGTACTCATTGATCGACACAACAAAATTCACTAGAAAGTAGGCACCAGTCGAGAAATCGCGACTAGACGATACCCTGAACCCTTTACTTCCTTCTGCCTGTTACATACTTTTGCACAAATCAATATACCCTTTTTCCCTTGTTAGTGGGTTCAGTCTGTAACAAGCAAATTTACTTCAGTCCATACACAAAACAAAAACAAATTCATACACGGCGGCAGACAGAAATGGATACGCAATAAACGAAAATACGAATATCGTATGAGGGAAAATAGGTGCTATTGTACAGAGCTCGTTTACTAACTGTAAAAAACGAGGGGAATTTATTTTCGTGTCTTGTAGTTATATCGTTTTTGAATTCTACCCTTCCCGAATGATATTTTTGTGACTGGCAGGCAGCAGTGTTGCAGAAGTCAGCTCAAAAGGAATGGTTAAAAGATATCGTTGTGTAAAGTGAAGCATTAGTGATTAAAAAACCTGCAATTGCTGGCCTCCGTTCACACAGGCAGCAAAAGTAGAAGTGAATCGGTTTTACTTTTTTGTACGATTGGTTGATGTGCGCAACAGCGCTTTAAAAAAAATAATTGTATTCTCCGAATATAAAACATATTGAACGAGAAAGTCTACTGCGAGGGAAAAACGACGCTAGAGGTCAACGTTTGGAGGGAACCAGCATTTAAGTTAAAAAATCAAGAAAAACATCAAGTGGGCATTTCAAGTTAAAATTATTTCAAGTCGGCTTAAAAAAAAAACAAAATAAATTATAAAATACAAATGGATTCGCCGTTCCTCAATTATAGAACCCCTCAGTAACATAGCAGTGATTCAGAGCCTGACTTCAAAGGTCATATTTGCATTCAAATCCCAAGAAACGCACCCACAGCTCCCCTCGATATATGGACGCTAACCAAATTAGAAACATAGTCAGCAGCGCCTGAGCCGAGCAAGCTACTCCGTCCCAACCGAGAGAACAAGCATTGGTCAACAGAATCAACGAACTGTCTGATCGCGTGGCGGCAGTGCATGTTTTCACCCCAGAGGTACAAGCGTATGCTGCTATTGAAGTAATAAACGAAGTCCGTTGCGTCGAGCCACTTGATGCTGTCAAATGCTTGTTTTGTTGGGGGTACACAAATTATATGTTTCTTGGAGGTAGGCGGCTTTAGCCACTTACCACATTTTTAAACCATATTGTGGTAGTTCACGTCACTACCAGGCGGTCATCATTATAAGGAGCAAGATTAGGGGTTCCGCTGATGCTATGCTGGATCCATTTGGCACAGTATTAAACTTTGACGCGATAATAAATCGCCTCGATTTCACTTATAGCGACAAACGGCCGATACATGTTATCGAACAAGAGTTGGGCATGCAGACAAGGTGGCCAGCATTTATTACAATACTACGATGAGGTCGAGAAAAAACTAACGTTACTGACCAACAAAGTCAATATGTCCTATGAGCCATCGTTGGCGAAGGGCCTGTGCGAAAAATTTCGCAGTGATGCTTTAAGGGTGTTTGTATTAGGGCTTAAACGTAGCCTTACAGACCTGCTGTTTGCAACAAAGCCTAAAGACTTACCTTCGGCTCTGGCGCTCGCACAGGAAACAAAATCGAATCATGAAATATATACGTTTGCAGCCAATTTTGCGACCGCAAGCCAAATTGTCATCTCCAACCAACTCCTAGCTTAATCAAACAAGAGAACAGCCACGTCTGACCGCACAGGCTTCTATAAAAACAAGTAAGAAGGCTCTAGTCGAGAAATCCAGACTAGACGATACCCTGATCCCTATACTTTATGCGTACAATCAGTGCTTGCAAGTATGTGTGTGTGTACACGAAAATACTGCATACTGCATACACAACTTCAATGTCCCATATCTCCGTTGTTTCTTAACCGATTTCAATAATCGAAAATTGAAAACAAACTTGTACTGCCTAGGCGTTAGGCGACCTTAAGTTCATAATCTGGAATCTCTAGCTCTTATAGTCTCTGAGATCGACGCGTTCATACATACAGACGGACATGGCTATATCGACTCGGCTGTTGATGCTGATCAAGAATATATATACTTTATGGGGTCGGAGATGCTTCCTTCTGCCTGTTACATACATTTGTACAAAACCATTATACCCTTTTTCCCCATTTTTAACGGGATCAGGGTATAACCAACAAAGGGTGTACCATGTCACGCAGAACGCGGGAAAAGGAACAGAGTCGTATCCC
Organism: Scaptomyza tumidula; assembly: GCA_035044465.1. Classification (NCBI taxonomy): domain Eukaryota; kingdom Metazoa; phylum Arthropoda; class Insecta; order Diptera; family Drosophilidae; genus Scaptomyza; species Scaptomyza tumidula. Next base: position 286,030 of record JAWNNW010000292.1, on the reverse strand, counting down.
AGTGCTGCCTCTAACGCAGCGGCAGAAATTACGGACAATGACTAAGATAATTATGACTCAGATATCTTAAAAATTTGAGGTGTAGATCCCTGCTGCCCATCATCAAACGAAGAGTAGCGGGGCTCGATATGAAATTCCTTATTGACATGGGTGCATCAAAAAATTCCATCCGAGAAGCGTCCGCTCGGTAGACACTCCTTTCTCAATTTACTCCATTCATAGCAAAACTGCAATTACTCAGAAATGTTTTATTTCTTTGTTCAACGTAAAATCAACCTTCTTCCTCCTTTCGAACCTATCGATGTTCGATGGAACAATCGGTCTCCACCTGTTAACACGGTGCTTAGCTTCTGGTCAACTTAAATGGGGCACAGAAGCTGAGCAGATTTCCTTTCATACCTGTACTGACGTAAATTTCACTGACGTGGATTGTTCGGATGCACCCCTTTAGTAAGGGGCGCATTTCTTAAAGGACTAAGGCACAAAACAAAGGTATTTGCAGACTTATATAAAGCCTTGCCTTACAATACTTCGATGGTGGCTGCCAAACTCTATCAATATCCTATGAGGGCAGCTGATTTCAAAGATAACAAAGAAATTCAGAATCTGCTCAAGAATGGTATAATTCAAAAGTCAGTCGCCCCTTACAATAAGCCCGTATGGGTTGTAGATAAGAAAGGCATTGACGGGGCGAGCAATCGAAACATGCGTTAAGTTATTGACTTTCGTAAGCTCAATGAACGGACGATACCTGACAAATACCCCATGCCGAATATTTCCTTTATGCTGGTGAACTTAGGCAAAGCTAAGTACTTTTCAACGCTAGACCTCAAGTCTGGCTATCATCAAATCATACTCGCAGAGCGCGACCGTGAGAAAACAACAACGGATAATCCTGGACGAGACGCGCTTCCCATCGAAGTCAGTGTCATTTTACTTGGAAACAAAAAGCGCCACCCAATTATAATTAATTAATTAATTAATTAATTAATTATACCAATGGGGAAAACGCCTTTTATTGCGATCTGTCCACACTAGCAATCATACAGGATGAGGAACATCCTAACGTTCCCATCCATCAGAAACAAATAAAATTCTCACAGCTGAGCACAATAGAGCCCTTAGATCGGCCCCAGCAGCTAACAAATAATTTAACATTTAAGGAAAAATAACGAAAATTATAACGCATTTGCTTGCGCGTAACGAATTCTTGTCTTTGCCTTGCACATGCGATTTTATCTGATTGCATAAATAACATTTGACTGCTTGGCATAGCTTGATCTTATTCTCTCTCTCACGTTTTACCACTCGTCTGTTACGGTTGCGCGTTAGTTTAAAATCTAAAGTTACCGCATTTTATATTTAGTAAAATAATCGACAACTTTCTGTAACAACTTAAACATAGGTGAACACAAAAAATGGCCTCCTCTAAACAGTCACATTAAAAATTTTTTATTTACACTGTTTACAAATGACCTTTCGTCTGTTAAAAATTTTTCTCGGGTGCTGATAATGTGAAATTATGCATGTCGACTGAAACTCTTCTCTCTGCTCCAAACCTAGAAAATTGGTTAACAACAAAATAAGTTGCCGTTTGAAGGACCTATAGATTAATATTGCAGTATAAAGATTGCCAACTAAGCGTGTTCGAATTGCATCGCGCTAATGATCCGCTGCTGTAATCTTTGATGTTAGTGAAAGCAGGAGATGAATATTATCTGCCCATAAAACAAGCAAACAGTAATTGATTGTATGCAAATTTTTAATTACGCGCATACAAAAAGTGCCTGCAAATTTCTTAACCGATATGCCGAAATTTTCATGGAAGAACAAATGTTCCAAACTTTCATAGGGTTTTTTCATAACTATTTTACCCTTTTCCCGATTCATAGGTTCAAGCTAAACCCGTCAAAAAAGTTCAGTTTTTACACAAAAAAAAGCTTGCTTACCTGATTCATTTTATCTTCCACAATGCTTCTAAAGGCAGCTTCAGCTAATGCAAACACATGAGGATCTTGAGATCCCATTTTGGCCATTTGATATTTTTTAACATGTTCCTTTAAAAAGTAAACCACATTAAGACATATTTTCAAATTAACATAAAGTTTTACAGATATGCAAAACTTACCTGATTAAATATATTTATTATCTTGTATGGATTAACAGCAATTAAAATTGAGCCAGAGTATGTCTAAATTTGTTTCTTAAAATAAACCAATCTGATTTTGACTCGTTTGGAACAATTCCATTTTGGAAAAAGTCATACAGTTTTTAAAAATGCAGTTGCGTTAAAAAATTCATATATTTCATAGTCGTTATTATTTTAGTAACTGAAAAGGACCAGCAATAGCACGTTAAAAAATTAAACAAGTAAGAAGGCTCTAGTCGAGATATCCCGACTAGACGATACCCTGATCCCCATACATCACGCGTACAGTCAGTGCTTGCAAGTATGTGTGTGTACGCGCATACTCCATACAGCATACACAACTTCAATGTCCCATATCTCCGGTGTTTATTATCTGATTTCGATAAAAATTTCACAGATTGTCATTATTTTGTTTTATAATTCGAACGCGAAGAGTTATCGAAAATCGGAAACAATCTTGTACTGCCTAGGGATTAGGCGAGGTTAAGTTCCAAATCTGGAGTCTCTAGCTCTTATAGTCGCTGAGATCGACGCGTTCATACGTATAGACGGACAGACAGACATGGCTATATCGACTCGACTGTTGATGCTGATCAAGAATATATATACTTTATAGGGTCGGAGATGTTTCCTTCTGCCTGTTACATACTTTTGCACAAAACCATTATACCCTTTTTCCCATTTTTAATGGGATCAGGGTATAAAAACCGGTGATTTAAAAGGTTTATAATGTCGGGAATATTTACAATATTTTATAACCTTACAATTTTAGGAAATACAAATTATATAAGGTTTTAATAAAAAATAAATTGCAGCATAAGGATATTTGAGTAGCCGTAGTGTGTACAGGGAGGAGACCACCAACTACCTTTTGACTTGTGGCACGAGAATTATGGCAGTTTTTTCTGAAGAGCAGTAAGGCGGTTTTATATGCTTGTACAAATGAACATGCATATTTTTAATTTCTACGTTGTATCAGCTTCTAAATCGTTATAATATCCTATGAATAGCAACTTTGCATTTTTATATTTTCAGTGTCAACGAAGTAACTTGAAAAATTTGGCAAAGCGCTAAAAAGTACCCCATTAGTTTTATTCATTTCATGTTTGTAACATCCTGATCCCATCGAAAATGGGCATAAGGGATGTGCAAAAGTAAAGTAAGGTAACGTCCGTCCGTCTGTGTGGGCAGTTCCAAATAAGCCAGGACTGCACTTTCGCGGACAGTACTATGCTTGGGATGTCCTTGTCCATGTGGGTTTTGGCCAACGTCATCCAAATAACTTTGTTTTTGCTCTAATAAAGGGCAACGAGTAAGTAATAGTAAGCTCGTGTTAAGTCAGCTGCTTGAGTCAGTCAGCAGCCAATCAGCTGCATATGTTTCGAATATTGCTTCTTTACTTATAAATCTGGGCCTGCCGTCATGTTTAAATTTTTTTTGTTGTCATTACGTACTCTTGTAACTTTAGATTGCTTTAAAATGAACTAGCAAACTAGTTGAAAATAATTAAAATTAATTATGTACAATGTAATTATACATTATGTATAAGTTATACATTTATTTCATTATAAACAAAAAAAATACAAATTTTTTTTAATTATTCGGTGGAGTTTCGTTTGATATCAGATTAATATTCTATTTGTGAAACTTTGAAAATATATTTATATTTAAACTTTTGAATAACATAGCTTATTCATAAAACGAAGTTAACAATATTTTAATGAAAATATTCTTATTAAAAGAAAAAAAAGTCTGCCTGTTCCGACCGAACCAAAATATGCAGGCTCCGGAACCCGAACCGCAGCTTTTTTTTTAGTGCCCTTGTTAACATTTTTTATTTTTCTTTGTTAATGTTTATGTGTTTTAAGTTTTGTTTAATTGGTTTAACACATAATTAATTGAATTACTTTTAAAAATTAAAAACAACAACCAGTGTGTTCCTTATAGCTCTAAAGTGAAAAAATCAATATTTTTCACATTGTGTAAACACTTTGTTGTCAAACTGTATATACTTTATACCGTCGGAGGTGCTTCCTGTCTGTTACATACATTTGCACAAAACTATTATACCTTGTTTCCTATTTTATATGGGGTCAGGGAAAAAAAACCGTGGTTTAAAAGGATGCATATATTATGTCATTTGCATATCGAAGCTTTAAATTGCTGTTGATTTCATTTTCGTCAATTTCTGTTATTGTCGTCATATCGTTTACGCCAATGTTAATGTTAATCGCCATTGTTTCTGAAAATAGAACAATGTATTCAAACGTTGTATTAATAGGCACAGTATAAATAATCCGAATATTTTCGGTATATAACTTGAAATATGCACGTGTTGAATAAGGAACTTCTATAAAATAGTAAAATGTACCTATTTCATATATAATTTGCAGTATCTACACAAAAAGAAAAAAAACAAGTAAGAGGCTCTAGTCGAGAAATCCCGACTAGACGATTGAACCCTGAACCCTATACTGAACGCGTACAGTCAGTGCTTGCAAGTATGTGTGTGTGTCTACAATACTGCATACTCAACTTCAGTGTTCCATATCTCCTGTGTTTCTTAACCTATTTCAATAAAAATTTCACAGGTTGTTTAATGTTTTAATTTTTCTCAAACTTAAGATTTTTTTGGTTATTAATCACATGTGTGATTCGGAAACACGTGTTCTCGAAAATCGAATACTTGTACTGCCTAGGAATTAGGCGATTAAGTTCTAAATCTGGAGTCTCTAGCTCTTTTAGTCTCACAGACCGACGCGTTCATACATACGGACGAACAGGCAGACGGGCATGGCTCGGCTGTTAGTGCTGATCAAGAATATAGATACTTTACAGGGTCGAAGATGCTTCCTTCTGCCTGTTACATACATTTGCAAAAAAATTCGCATGATGTCATATTCCATACTTAATGGCGTACATGGGCCTTTCAAATAAAATAATAATTTTGTTAATACCTCACACACAGCTTGTTTTATTCTAAAAACTTTTTAAAAAATTTTAGGCCACACGTACTTAAAATTTTTTTAGTTCACATTCAATGTCCCATATCTCCGTTGTTTCTTAACCGATTTCAATAATCGAAAATCGAAAACAAACTTGTACTGCCTAGGGATTAGGCGACCTTAAGTTCATAATCTGGAATCTCTAGCTCTTATAGTCTCTGAGATCATACGTTCATACATACAGACGGACGGACAGACAGACGGACATGGCTATATCGACTCGGCTGTTGATGCTGATCAAGAATATATATACTTTATGGGGTCGGAGATGCTTCCTTCTGCCTGTTACATACATTTGTACAAAACCATTATACCCTTTTTCCCATTTTTAATGGGATCAGGGTATAAAAACTAATTTAAATATGGCGGCAGGTCCAGAAATATAGAAAGAAGCAATACTTTTTACAAAAGCAGCTGATTGGCGTTAAACGGTACTGCCGGCTCTCGCTACTTTGCCCGACCTTAAGTTACAAATTTGTTGACAGGAATTGACAGAAATGTTTTCTTCCTGTAGGTAAATACTTGCACAGATTGAGTTGCTCTTTTCCTTTATGTGGTATGCATTGGCGCACATTGCTTGCTTTATAATTTTTAGTAGTGGTTAAAAAACATATTGTTGTTTTGTATTGAATCATAGTTTTTATTTTTTCCGTCTCTCTCTTGCTCTCTTTTGTATGCAGAACCGATTTGGTACAGCGCCATGCTTACCTGAAGCTATGGCTGAGTATTGCTACTGCGCTACAGCTCGTTCAGAACGGTGTCGGATAACGAAGCCCTGGTCATCTCCGGAATTATATCCATCGACCAACTCGCACGTGAGGCATCGATCGACGACATCGTCTTGGGCGCGTGCCTAGCCCAGGGTATACATGATGCACGTCTTTTTCAAGTGCCCGAGCCTTAAAGGGGATCGTATCCGTTAGAAGGCAGTAATGGGACAGTGCATTTTGGTAGAGAGGCGACCAGCAACTTTGCAGCGGGCTGTGTGTGCGAGCTCGGACGCAATGCCTCACGGTATTCCCGTGACTTAGTTAAAGTTTAAAGAGTAGTATAATCCTAGACTTGTGTATTTATGAATACATTAATTAAAAAACAATATATTTCCTTAATGTGACTGACTGTATGCGCCAAGTTTAGGATTCAGGGTATCGTTTAGTCGGGATTTCTCGACTAGACTAGAGCCATCTTAATTGTATTTTTATTTTGTCGTTTCACATACTAGAAGGAACCCCAAACAAAAAACGGGAATTTCATTATAATTTCTTTGTTTCTCAGTTTTTTTATCACCTTCAAGGTATCCGCGATTGACTACAAGGCACTTCTCCTACCGATTCTTCCATTGTTTAAAACAGTTTTAAGATGCACTTATCAGGAGCCTTGCAGCGTTTTTTTTTTTTACCTCGTCCACAGTGGCAAAACGCTTTCTTTTTTTCACAAAAAGAGCGGTATGGGTCGTCGCGTTGTCATGATGGAAGAACCAGTCGCTTGTGCGCCAAAGATCTGCACTCTTCTTCCGGATACTCCTTCTCAATCTTTTCAAAACCTCCAAGTAGAACTTCTGGCTAACAGTTTGATCCGGGGCAACGAACGCCGCGTGTACAACACCTTTGCAATTGCAATAACAAAGAAGAATTGTCTTGACTTCACTTCGCGAGCTTTTTTGTGACAAGGAGACCTAGCTGTTTCCACTGGCTTGATTGCTGCTTTGTTTCGAAGTCGTATATATAGCACCACGATTCATCACCAGTAATCACATTGAAAAAAAATGCAGGGTCCCCTTGGAGCTGATTTTAAAGCTCAAAACACTGTGCTTCCACGTTCAGAACACAATAGCAAAGTGCTGCAAAGCACTTTACGTGTCGTAGCATAGTCGGGAAGTCATTACATCGATAAAAATAAAATGGCTATACCATGCCCATGGAAGAAGTGAGTGCATGGAGTCATTGTGCAGAGGCAACTCAAAAAGTTGCATGAAATGGCCAGTGTAGAATTCACAAGATAAAATAAGCGCTGAAGGTTGTATAATGAAAACGACATGTCTCTTAAGGATGTCCGGAGAGTGTGTTGGGAGAAGACGCATTCTTAGTCAAAAAGAGGCAGGTATGCATCGGGTGAACTCTCCTTATTGGTACAGCCGAGGGGCGAGAAAATTTAAAGAATATTTTTTATAACCCGTACATAATCATAACAAAATTTTGATTATTTGTAATCGTATTCAATTTAGAAGATTTTGTCATAACAAAAAACAGTATAGACATTTGGAATTGGATTCAACGACTCCAACATGGTCTGATCCTCATATCAGGTTTTTGAAATCAAATCACGGGTTCGGCTTCATTAACATAAGACATAGTGAGATCTCCGGACTAAAACTTTATATTTCATTTTGTGTATATATTATTTTCCAATCTAATTACTAAAAATTATGATGAATTAGCATACCAGATCCACCTTGACCGTCCAAAATTAAATTCCTACAATTTCATCACTTTTTTCACGCTGCATCTCTTGATAAATAGCGTTATGCTTTAGGCTATTAGGCGAAGACAACCACAAGCACATGTGTTGCATTGTCATTTGAAATAACAAAACTAAAAGTAGCTCGTGAAATCAGTTTTACGTTGTTTTGTTATCCGCTTAGATTGAAAATTGGCTTATTTTGTAGAATTGCGAGTTCAAAGACCCAAATGACTGCGCCTTTGTTTTCGCGATATGGGTCTAAACTTGAAGATTTATGACTTAAAACAACCCTAATTTTGAAGAAGTTGGAACTTTTGGGTGAAACTCATTTTCTTGACTGCTCAGTCAAGAAACCCAATTTGGCCTTCAGAGACATTAGGGGGACTTATATCCCAGAGGCACCCATTGATGCGCTAACCTGTCTAAGGTATGACGCTGATCAAAGGATTCTATACCATCGCCAAAAAAGTGTACCAAACACTTAAGCACCCCAAGCCACAGCCCTTCTGCTTACCTCCCCGGTCAATTCAGCATTCCCCAAATGCTTGTTCGAAGCACAACCACCATTGGAAAATCATTTCTAAAATAGTTTAACATTACTAGCATTACTCAACGATAATGGAATGAACCTAGATAGGAAACCAGAGACCGTATCTGGTTAACAGATACGATAAAACCTGAAACCGGCTCATCAAGCAACAAGTTGGCTCGCGGGTATATAAACTCCAATGAGAATCTTAATGTACATGGATTCTCATTAGCTCGACGCGCCGGACGAAGATTTGTTGTTGCTGTACTTTATTGTGCCGTTGTGTGGTGGCCGAAGTTGAGATTTTAAATATTCGACTTTTGCTTTGGCTGCTTGCTATGCCTCAAATGGGTGGGTAGTATAGACTTTATATGAACTTTGTGAAATTGTATGGCTAATCGTGTGATACTTAACTATGACTGCTATCATACATATACGTGTGTATATATTATGAGTTAGGTAGATCATTAATGACTTATTGATAAGGTTTAAAAACTCTTAATACCAAATTAACACTAACCATAAAATAAACACATTAAGCTTTCAAATACTTGTCCGTGTATTATAAATATACATTAATAATTGCATTGACTTGTAATGAATATTGTAATAAAGGGTATAAAAACACACATGAGCAGCGGTTGCGTTTCAGCAACGACAACCGGCACGTGTTGTTGTTGTTTGTTCTTTTGCGTTTTGCCTTTTTCCCGTTAGACGCAGACACATGCATACACAAAACGACGGCCCAAGCCCATACGCAGCAGGCCAGCTGAAGACGATTTGCCTATTCATGTAAGACGCACACACACAATGACGGGCCTAGGCCACATGCAGTAGAAAATAAGACAAAAAAAAAACATTTGCTTGCGCCTTTAATAACCAGGGTATACATATTAGTTTTGTGCTAAAGAAGTAACCGACAGAAGGAAGCATCTTTGACCCCATAAGTACATATATGTATATATTCTTGATCAGCATCAACAGCTTCAATCAGTCTTTGAAATTAGGTAAAGTATGCATTATAGGCGTACTTACACACATACATACATATATACTTACAAGCACTGACTGCACGCGCTAGTTATATAGCTTAGGGTATTTTCTAGTCGGGATTTCTATTTCGACTAGAGCCTTCTTATTTGCGTTCGAACTCGGCTCGAGAATTGCTGGGACAATCGTTCATGCATTAAGAAAATGTTGTTGTTGTTTTTATTTTTGCGCACAGACATGCATACATACATAACTTATATACTTTTTGAATGACACAACAAAATTTTATAACACAATCAAATTATTTTCCTTTTATATGAAAAAAATCTATGATTAATACACATAATATATACATTAAATTTATATATAAATTCATTTTTATATAAAAAAACCAAATAAAATATAAAAAAATTAAGTAAAAAGATTTTTCATTACGAGGGTTTGATCTCGGCTCAACCATGGCTCGAGCATTGTATTAAAACTAACGTAGAACTAAAATTAATTAATTGTAACGATTTGTTTAATTCATTTTCAATTTCATTTATTCATTTTTACATTCTCGTTGGCAAGTCAGATAGAGTGAAAAACTATAAGAGTTACACACATGCACACGACAAGCATGAGAGCAGTCCATTCACAAAGCAAAAACAAATTCAAATATAGCGGCAGGCCGAGAGTATACGTATACTTGCACACGACAAGCGTGTACACAAAGCAAAAACGAATTCCAATTAGAAGCAGGCCGAGAAGTATAAGAAGAAGAACACGAGCCAGCTTACAGGGCTCAGCAATTTTTTGCAAATACGATACGATATTCTGGTTTCCTATCTAGGTTCATTCTATTATCGTTGGCATTACTAAATCATTTATTTTTTCTAATTGGTTGCTTGTTATACCCTGATCCCATTAAAAATGGGAAAAAGGGTATAATGGTTTTGTGCAAAAGTATGTAACAGGCAGAAGGAAGCATCTCCGACCCCATAAAGTATATATATTCTTGATCAGCATCAACAGCCGAGTCGATATAGCCGTGTCCGTCTGTCCGTCTGTATGTATGAACGCGTCGATCTCAGAGACTACAAGAGCTAGAGACTCCAGATTTGGAACTTAAGCTCGTCTAATCCCTAGGCAGTACAAGTTTGTTTTCGATTTTCGATAACTTTTCCCGTTTCCGATATACACATGGGATCGATAACAACAAAATCTTGAATTTGGAAAACTTTGAGATGCAATTTGAATTATAAAACAAAATAATGAAAATCTGTGAAATTTTTATCGAAATCAGATAATAAACACCGGAGATATGGGACATTGAAGTTGTGTATGCAGTATGCAGTATGCGCGTACACACACACACACACATACTTGCAAGCACTGACTGACTGACGCGTGAAGTATAGGGATCAGGGTATCGTCTAGTCGGGATATCTCGACTAGAGCCTTCTTACTTGTTTTTAATAAAGTTTGGTCTGGCTTACAAACAAGAAATCCCGACTAGGACATACCCTGAACTCTATACTTAACACGTACAGTCATTGCTTGCACGACTGCATACTTAACTTAACTTCAATGTTCCATGTCGCCGGTGTTTCTCAACCGATTTTAAAACTAACTTCACAGATTTTCACAATTTTTTCTTGAAATTCATAATCAATTTTCAAATTTTCAAGATTTGATTGTAATCGATTACATGATTATATCTAAAGCAAAAAATATGTTGATAATTTAAAACAAACTTGATCTGCGTATGACCTAAGGGAAGTTGTGTTCTAAATTAGCGGTCGGGGATTACCCCATGGCGAAGAACAAAAAAAAAGGTCTAAGAATAGCAAATTTAAAATATATATTTTGTAATCATTACCCCAAATTATTATTATTATATTATTATTTTTGTGTAGATTGACATAAAAGGTTATAAAATAGCATATTAAAAATAAAGACTCACAAAAGTATCACTTTTATTCCCAGAGATGTTATTTTTACCCCATTTGGGGTAATTTACGCCGGCCGCTGTTCTAAATATATGCAGACGGACAGGGCTATACCGACTCGGCTGTTAACGCAAATCATGAATATATTTACCTTATGGGGTCGGAGATGCTTCCTTCTGCCTGTTACATTCTTTTGCACAGAACTATTATACACTTTATACATAATTGTGTGAATGCGCAGTTTAAAGGTCCAGCCGGGTCAAATTTGATCACCTCAGGGTATTTTGAAATACTGATTGATAATCAATTGATAATCAATCAATGTCATCAAAATGAGTTCATTGTTCATACTTCTTCAAAGTACGGCAAGCGCTAGGTATGGCACCCGAGACTTTTATACAAAATCAAGCCCTAGCTTACCTATACGACCTCATATTTGTAAGATTCGGCGGTTTGAATTCTAACCTAAAGCCAATTTTGAATACATTATTCACGGGGGTCATGCCTGTGCAAACCGAAGACGCTTACATCATCAGATGTTCGAAATTTGGAAGCCCCACGACGTATACAACTGCAACTATCTACCTTTGAGACTGGTTTATTAAGTGTAATACAGCCGTCAACAAGTGGAAGTCAACGCACGTACATAAAAACCATTATACCCTTTTTACTCATTTTTAATGGGTTCAGGGTATAAAAAAAGATAGACGGAAGAACAGCATAACGGGTATTGCACAAAATTATGCTCTTAACTTTGTTACCAGAGTATAAAAACATAGTTTCAAGCTAAAATAGTTATACAATTAATAATAAAGAAAGTAATAACAATAATAAACTGATAAAAAAAAATTAATTAATATTGTTTGTTTTTTATTTTAATTACAATAATGGTGCTATAAAATGTAAATTTTTTTTGCTGCATTCACAGGTTTTTGTTGCTCTTGGTCAGACTCCTTATTCCATCCAAGGATCCACAATGGCACTTGTCATAAGTAATGAAATTGTGCAAAATTGCATTTATTATTTTCCTTGGTACTGTGTTGCGAAAACGTGCCGTCAAATGAAAGCATATGTAACTCTTCTTGCTTTTGACAAGGTTTCACAAGGCTTCTCAAAACCCAAATTGCCTAAAGAAACGTGGTTCTATTAACCATTTTTGAAAGTACTACTCTCGTAGACCTGGGAGTCGGGGCAGCAATCTGGAGAGCCCACATTCACATGGAGAAATCTGTAACTAATCGCATAAAATATGTAATTTAATAAAAAAATATATACCATTTGCTAACAAAAAATTAAAAATATGACTATTTCAAAACCTAGCTGAACGCCCAAATTAAATTATAATAAAAGTTTTTATTTTCACAGAATTTAAGTTTCAGTTCATAGAATGTGTGGTGACTGAGTTTAAGCTCATTTAAAAACCCCATAAGAAAATTAAATACCTACAATTTCTGTCGACATTGCTTAAAATATATCCTGCCCATTTGCCCAATATAGAATTTAATATGCTTTCAAGTTATTGGAATAACTTTAAGCATTAAGAGAAAAGTAAACGGAATTAATAATCTTTGATTTAACAAAAGTATTCATTCAACAAAATTCATTTAGATTTTTACAAAAAAAAAACAGTTTTTAAAAACTTTTAAGTATAATAGTAAAACACAAAGTTCCTCTCTCTGTCATAATCTTTAGCTTTGGATTAAATTAAACAAAGGCTTCCGCAAACATCACAAAATTAATTTTTAATTAAGAACCTTTAAAATTGTCAGTAATCTGATTAGCTTACGAATCAAACTGGCGTACTGCCTATGCTGTTCGACTTGAACCAATTAATAACTACCAGAAGCGCATCTCAGTTTAGTATTAAGTTGCAAGCACATTTTAACAAAAAAAAAAAAAACAAACAAAAAATTGTAAAAAAAAAAAAAAACTTGCTTAGAAATATATAATTAATTGTTAGGTTAAGTGTAAGAAATTTGTCAACGTCGCACACTGGCTGGAATCGCGAATTTAGCATTGCAAAAATCAAATATTGATGGTCGATATGTTTGGCCAAATTAATTGTATTAAATGAATGGAATTCAAATAGCCTGAAACACTTTGGTTTCCTGAATTCGGACAATTATTTTGGTTTTTACTGAGGTTCAAAGTTGCACAATTTTTCAAACCGAAATTTCGATTTGAATGAACCCATTAAAAATGGGTAAAAAGGGTATAATGGTTTTATGCAAATGTAAGCATCTCCGACCCCATAAAGTATATCTTTTTCTGATCAGCATCAACAGCCGAGTCGATTAAGCCATGTCCGTCTGTCCGTCCGTCTGTATGTATGAACGCGTCGATCTCAGAGACTATAAGAGCAAGAGACTCCAGATTGGGAACATAAGTTTGCCAAAATTTTCGATTTTCGACAAATCTGGCCGTTTCAGATATGCACATGAGATCGATAACAATCGATTTGAATCATTAGTCAAAAGAATGACAATCTGTGAAATTTTTATTAAAATCGGTTGAGAAACAGTATATGTGTATATATACACACACACACACAAACTTACATGCAATCACTGACTTAACGCGAAAAGTATAAAGTATAGGGTTCAGGGTATCGTCTAGTCGGGATTTCTAGACTAGAGCCTTCTTACTTGTTTAAGTTATATTTATGGCGTTTTACCGAAGCACAACTTTTAAATCTTAAGTTTTAACTTCAGGTTTTTAAAATATTGTTAAATACATACTTTGGAACATTATTTCTAATTATGGGCTTGCCCTTTTTTGCCTTTTTGAGAACAAGCAAAATAATGTATTGATGTGAAAAAAATGAAATCAATTTAAGGAGTAAAATGCAATTGTATTTTGATCTGATGCTTAATGTAATAACACAACACATTGTGCTGATGTAAACACATATTCTGAAAGAATGAATTTACCATACATCTTTAAAAAACGTGCAGTGACGCGACTGGGATTGGAGAAGCCAATACACCAAATTGGGTCTTTTGAGTGGGAGCCATAAAATCGGTGGCAAAGTAAACAATTCAGATTTGGGAAGGCATTAAGATCGGCTGAGCCAAACTATATATCTTAGACCAGACGACTTTGATGACAAATGAATAAGGGAAAATATAAAGAAACGAGATATAAAAGTTTTTGGCGGAGCTTGGGCTAAAAGTCGACTGCCCCAAGCAGGGCTATGAAATAACAAATGATAGAAAAACATCATGGATGATCTTTAACAACAACAAAGCAACTGCTCGGGTAACAGAAATTCATTTGGACGCGTAAAAAGCTTTAAGATTAATCTCAATGTCTTAAATTGAAACGAGTATGTTGATGCTGGGATACATGGATTATAGGCAAGGCGACATACAAAGTATCCGCAAAAAAAATATGCTCTTACTGTCCATATAAAATTGGATCATGCTGAGCAGCTAATTCAGCAATTTCATCCATGGAACCATTGTCAGAAGAATCCTAAGAAGTTAAAAAAGAGGATTACAAAAGATATTGATATTCAAACATTTGCAAAATACCTCGACTTCAAAAAAACATGAAGTCTCATCTCTTAGACACATCAAATAACGTAAAGAATTAACTAGGGAATATTTACTAGAAATTTTAAGTCTATGAAGTTATGATATTGATGCCTTTGTTGACAACGTTATGTTTAGAGATTTAAAATTAATTTTGCATGCAACTTTTTCAGCCAACCTTGAACTGGAGCGACTGGAGGAAAATAAGCCCAAGAACCACCCGGAAGCAGGTATCTGTCATGAATAATAAGTTAAGGCTAAAGGGTTCCATACTTACATCCTTAATTAAAATGAAATAAAAATGGGTAAAAAGGTGCAAAAGTATATATATTCTTAATCAAAATTAACAGCCGAATTGATATATCCATGTCAGTCTGTATGTATAAACGCGTCGATCTCAAATAATTAAACATAATACCTATAACTTTTCCTGTTTCCGATCTACACAGTGATCGATAGCAACAAAATCTTGAGTTTGGAAAACTATTGGAACATTAATCGAAATTATGACAATCTTTGAAATTTTTATTGAAATCGGTTGACAAACTCTAGATATATGGAACATTAAAGTTAAGTCAACTATGTAGTATACGCGTTCACAAACACACACACTTACGTGCAAGCACTGACTCTACGCGCTAAGTTCAGTGTATCTTCTAGTCGAGACTTCTCGGCTGTTTTAGACTGTCACTTATATTTTATATATATTTTAAGTGTTAGGCTTATTAGTAAATTAAGCAATATATAAATTTCTTTTTTAAAATGCTATATAACATTAAACCATTGGCGTTTGTTTGTTTGTTTTTTCACATTGTGTAAAGAGTTTAGTCAAAATGTACGTAGTTTGGTACATACCTGAGTTAACAAGTATAGCTTCAAGAAATCCGAGTTATATTCGACGGAAAACAACACGATTATTTGAAATTTGATAGACGCCCAAGCCGTTGAAATGGTTCACTTTTGGAAACTATAAAATAAACTTACATGTATGTATTTGTATGGGTGAGGGATGATACAAAAATACTATATAGTAAACACTATTAACTGCGGTGTTGACTTCGAATTGCGAAAATATATAACATGGTTGTCATATTTGTTTAAGTTGTTCAAACTATGGAAAGTTAATTTTCTCCAACGATCCACAAGATTTAAGAATATTAAGCAGGCAGCTAAATGGTTTGTTATACGATACGATACATAAGCCAGCGATGTTCTACTCTAATTTTGTAAATGGTAGGGCTGCAAACACAATGATCGGATTATCGATAGCATCGATGTTTTGAAATTGCGATACTTCGATGATGAATATAATCATATGCGTTTCATCGATGTATTTTGTTCACCTTCGATGTATTATTTTGGCGGTAAAAGAATAGAGAAGCCAAAAGCAAATGGACCTTGAATATAAGTATGAAAATTTGTATAACAAATTTTATATATTTTATGTATCTTTTCATTAAATTTCTTGAGAGCAAATTTAGTTATCTTGCGAATTGCGCCATAAAATATTTGCGCGATCGAAACCGCCTTCTGCAGCGGTCGGACCCGGGGTAAATTATCTCAAATGAGGTAAAATTGAAATTTTTTAGGGTAAAAATTAGACTTGTGAGTAGAAAGGAAATATATATATATATTGTTATCATGGTGGCTAAAACATGATTGATGATAAAAAAGACGATTTTTTTTTTTCTTTTTTTGCTTTTTGCTATGGGGGTTAATATCAACTTCGTTTAGCAGAGCTGTAGTTTAAAAAATGAGAGAAGATCGGCAATGAAGTTTACTTAAACTACTTAAAAAAAATTATTACTTAATCAAGATCAAGATCCCATTCGAAAGATGTAATCGAATTCAAAGGTTAATTAACATATTAAAAATTCTTGTTTTTCCCATCGACATTTTGTTTTTGTTTTCTGTTCCAAAAAAGATAATCTCATTGATTTGGAAAAGGTTAGTTGGTGTTGTAACTCTTTTCGTGGCAGTTGAATTTAGTGCCTATGTTAGTATTTTTAATTGTTCTTTGTTAATGTTAATGTTTTTTAAGTTCTGTTTAATAGGTTTTAGATATAATTGACTGAATTACTTATAAAAAATAATAAAAAAAATTAAAAAACAACAACCAGGATGATCATATAGCTCTAAAGTGAAAATGTCAAAAATTTTCACTTTGTGTAAACCTTTTCGTGGCAATGTGTAAGTATTGCCGATCACTATTATTGTCTCACGCATCGCAAACTTTGAGAGATAGTTGAGAGCGAGTTGACGAAGCAGAAGCGTTACTTTTTCCGCTTGCCCCTTTCCAACGAGCTTGAAATATCCGTGGCGTTTTATCGATACCAAAAAGGGGCGGCTATTTTCTTCACTTGTACTTGAATACTTTTTGAAATACTCATTACGTTGCTGTCGGACGCTACCGACTGCGTATTACTTGGAAGCCAATATAAAATGGTGGGACTGCAATCGCAGTATGAGAATTTTTGGCTGTTTCATCCTTTTGCAAAAAATCATTATTCTCTTTTTACCCATTTTCAATGGGTTCAGGGTATTTATACCCTTTTTTAAAGAGAATTTCAAACTATGTCCAGTTCTACAATAAAACATCAACAACATTTACATCTTCGTTCTTAATTATAGAAAACCTATCCAATATTATTAGACCAATATATTTCTAACCACGACCTTTAATAAATAATAAATAATAAAAAATAAAAAAAATTAAAATATATATATATATATATATATATATATACCATATATTTTTATATATATAAATAAATAGATATAATATAAATATAAAAAACAAATATAAAAAATTAAATAAATTAATTTAATTTCTCTTTCGCTGGAAAGCCTTTCATCGTCGGAGCAACCTACACATGTCAGTGCATAAAAACTATGGAGCAGCAAGCTGTCTATATTGGTTTGGGTTTAATTATTCATACGTTCCATTAGGGCCAAATGTCTGTTGGTAACATAAAGATTAGTTCCAGTTAGCGTGCACTAAATAGTGCTAGGTCCATCCTAAGACTTAATATGCAGTCGGATGTATGGTAGTTTTGTATACATTTAACACATCTGAAGAGCTTGTTATGTATAATTAAACTCTTAGCTTCTGTAATACTGGACTAAGTCATCAAATTACGTTACGAAATTCACGACTTTTCGTCAGAGCGTGTTTAAAATTTTTTTTTTAAGCTCAGTACCTTTAGATCAATAATATTCAGGCCTGTTTAAACTTTCGATTTCGAGTAAGAAAATACAATAGCTCTGTAAGTATCCATGTCTCATAAAAAGTTTGCAAGTCAAAGGACACGTACGGAAGTAAAACATTTGTAAGGTGCAGTTTTTAAAAAAATTATTAACAATATCGAAAAATCTGAGTATTCGTAAGCAATCTCTTTAAACGCCGAACAAAAACTTTTGCAAATATATAAATTTATATATAAATAAATATATAAAAAAGAAATACGTCCAGTCCATCAATGTCAATAAAAAGTATACGACTGCATCAATTCAGGAATATCTATTACATAGCATTTTTTCATGCAGTAAGGGTTCCTTAATTTTCTGTAAGCGGCAATGGATCGCAGTTAAAAACAAATGATTTTAACGCATTTTTTACACATTTTGGAATACGATATGTTTACACGGCGTTGGACTCGCATCAGAGTAATGCTGAGAAGCGAGTTAATCGATCTCTATTAGCAGCAGTGCGACCTTATTTTAAAAAAAACAAGTAAGAAGGCTTTAGTCGAGAAATCCCGACTAGACGATACCCTGAGACCTATACTTTACGCGTACAGTCAGTGCTTGCAAGTATGTGTGTGTGTCTACGCGCATACTGTATACTGCATACACAACTTCAATGCCCCATATCTCCAGTGTTTCTTAACCGATTTCAAAAAAAAAATTTCACAGATTTTCTTTATTTTGTTTTATAATTCAAATGGCATCTCAAAGTTTTCCAAATTCAAGATTTTGTTGTTATCGATCCCATGTGTATATCGGAAACGGGAAGAGTTATCGAAAATCGAAAACAAACTTGCCTAGGGATTAGGCAGCTTCGAGCTTAAGTTCGAAATCTGGAGTCTCTAGCTCTTATAGTCTCTGAGATCGACGCGTTCATACATACAGACGGACAGACGGACATGGCTATAGGCCACATTCGCGAGATATGGTGATTCCACAATCATTCTTCATCTCATTGGCAAGCGATCTGCGCAAAAAAAAATTGGACTTTTATGGTTCTAAGTATTTTTAATTTAATTAAATTAAACTGTACATATACATACAAATCTCACAACGAAAATGCACCAAAAACGCAGTGTCGAAACACTTTATGGGCAGTTGAATTTAGTGTCTTTGTTTTATTTTAAATGCTTCTTTGTTAATGTTAATGTTTTTTAAGTTCTGTTTAATATGTTTAAAAGATAATTGACTGAATTACTTATAAAAAATAAAAATAAAAATTAAAAACAACAACCAACGTGTCCCTTATAGCTCTAAAGTGAAAATATTTTATTTTTTCACCATGTCGAAACAGTTTATTGGCTTTCTGTATACTTTATGGGGTCGGAGATGCTTCCTTCTGCCTGTTACATACTTTTGCACAAAACCATTATACCCTTTTTCCCCATTTTTAATGGGATCAGGGTATAAATATCCAACGGATTTGGAGCAGAATCTCACAGAAATTTAGTCCGCCTTAAGCTCTGTTTGGTATTGATATCGTGCTAGATCACTTTCAGACTATCGGTTCTTAAAAGATGCTAAAAGTTACCTTAACTTGAACCGATGGCCTTGCAATCTTGCGCAGGGATATCTAATCAAATATCCGTCAAGATTTAAATGAGAAACATCGTCTCTCTTTTTTGTTATGTCGAAAAATTTTAAAGCCGTCAGATTTTAAAGAACGTCAGATCACGATATCAAACATGAACGACGACTCTAGTCGAGAAATCCCGAATAGACGATACCCTGAGCCCTAACTTAAAGCGTACAGTCATTAGTAGCGATGGTTCAGACGAGAGGTCACCGATTTTTTCGGAATTCAATACGCAATATTAGTTTAAACTTAAATAGAGGTTCGAAATTGTGTTCCTAAAGAATTTTACAGGAAACCAACAACGCTTTGCGATCTCAAATGGTACACGCGAAAAAATGTCTATATACTTGTTCAATAGTCCTTATAAATGCTTAGTGTTGTTATTTTACACAAATTTATTAATGGTGACATAGTTTCTTCTGAACTAGTTAGCCAAATAAGTTTTGCAGTTCCGATTAGACCTACCAGAAATTTCCTACCCATTTCCCTTCAAACTTTTAATACTTACTACGCCATACATAACCCCCTCCGAATCCTATTCTCAATCTACAATGAGCTCTTCAATTTATTTGATGGTTCCACTTCTTGTGTCTCTCTTTAAATAATAGTTTTGTATCATTTGTCTATATGTTTGCGACCATCGTACGCTAAGCGATGTGCCATTCGGTCGGCTAGGCGGGATGTGGTTTGCGTAATGCTTGGGTCCGCTCGCTAACAAGCCGGTGCTTGGTATCGTTGGGCCACTTGAATGTACTGTCTCGTTTAGTATATCTACGTTATCGATTGTCACTCAGCCGAAATACCCGTTTTCTACCCTTTGTGGGTCAAGTTTCAGCAAATTACAAATTGTCTGGTTATTTAAACATGATCAGACTGACATCTGTACCCCAGCTTATAAATCTTTACAATTATAAATATTTCAATGCTTCTTTTAATTGATATTGTTTAACATCTAATCGGACAAGCGATCGAATTTAATTCCCATCAGACGATAAGTGCTTTTCCGTGTGAAAAACAACAGCAAAACTGTTAACAATAAATTACAACTTTAGAAAACTCCAACGATGTTGAGAAAGTAATTTAAAATTAAGAAGTTTCCAAAACTCTGGTAAGTATATATTGCATTTTAAACTAACATCCCAGTTTAATCTTCTCCTCAGTTAGGTAAATAAATTATACTCCACTATTTACGATTTTATTTCGTAGCCACATCGCAACAAAACTTTTAACTCGCCCAAATTAACCCCGAGCCAGAGACGAGTGTCCAGCGTATACCCTCTTTGTCCTATGTGGCCAATGTCTTTTGTCTTTTGTCGTTTTTGTTTAATTTCCGCACTCAGCGTGGTTTTTCGCTCCAGTTTCACTTCCGGGATCCGCACGCATTTGTACACTGTACAAAATGCCCTCGACCCTTTTGCCGTCGCGATCGCTACATAGCCCTTTGCTGCGGTATCTACCTTAACCTGCGCTCATGCTACCGCTGGATTCATGGGCTCGGTCCGGACGCAGTCGAACTGACTGACGCAACAAAATTATTTGTTTAGTTAGTAAGGATATTGTCATTTTACTAAATTGTCATCCCACCTTGTCTTCGCATTCTGGTTTAAAAAATATTGTGAAATACATATTTAAAACCAAATATGGTCTTCACTCTCTGTGCGCTCATACATGCATACAGCTTGCCGTCATTCCGTATGTTTTTATTTTTCAATAATAACAGCAGCAACGGGCACATGCTTCGTAGAGTTGACAATAGTTGAGGCCGAAAAAATCGAAAATTTCGCTTCTTTTGCGATTCGGCTGCCGTTTTTATACCCCGATCCCATTAAAAATGGTATAATGGTTTTGTGCAAAAGTATGTAATAGGCAGAAGGAAGCATCTCCGACCCCATAAAGTATATATTCTTGATCAGCATCAACAGTCGAGTCGATATAGCCATGTCCGTCTGTCTGTCTGTCTGTCCGTATGTATGATCGCGTCGATCTCAGAGACCATAAGAGCTAGAGACTCCAGATTTGAAACATAAGCTCGCCTAATCCCTAGG
Organism: Scaptomyza tumidula; assembly: GCA_035044465.1. Lineage (NCBI taxonomy): Eukaryota > Metazoa > Arthropoda > Insecta > Diptera > Drosophilidae > Scaptomyza > Scaptomyza tumidula. The sequence goes on along the minus strand of JAWNNW010000292.1, from coordinate 264,566 downwards.
CAGTACAAGTTTGTTTCCGATTTTCGATAACTCTTCCCGTTTCCGATATACAAATGGGATCGATAACAACAAAATCTTGAATTTGGAAAACTTTGAGATGCCATTAAAAATGCCATATAAAACAAAATAATGAAAATCTGTGAAGTTGTTATTGAAATCGATTAAGAAACACCGGAGATAATGGACATTGAAGTTTAGTATGCAGTATGCGCGTAGACACACACACATACTTGCAAGCACTTACTGTGAAGTATAGGGATCAGGGTATCGTCTAGTCGGGATTTCTCGACTAGAGCCTTCTTACTTGTTTAAACACGGCTTATTATTATGTTTTCTCTGAGAAAATTACGTGTATGTACATCGTGAGCATTATTTTATCCTGATTGTTCTAATAATTGTCTACTTGGTCTTATTTTTTGATTTGTTTTTTAACTAGTCTATGTTGCTGCATCGTTTACTAAAATAGAATAAAAGAAATAAATTTATAACACATAGGCGAGCTATGAAATATACAGTCTTTCGCGCTCTTATTCTCATTCACGCCAACAGACTACAATCCCACAATGATTTTGTAAAGGTTACAAAGACGAGTCTATACCTGCATGGCAAGGAAAAGACTTAGCTTCTAGGGAAGCACTTCTTGACTAATCAATATCAATTAGACATAAGTCTAAAAAGAATTACCAAATTTCTAAGTGCTTAAGGTGTAATATTTAATTTGTTGTTGATACCCACTCATCATATGCACTAAATGTCATGCATGTTACTAAATATGACCGAACTACTATAGTAAATTATCAATATTATTAATATTTTAAATGTGTTCGGTATAGGTAGACGGTAAAAGTCTACATTAAAAAAAAAAAAACATACAATTAATTACTTTGCGCTCTGACAATTGTTTATTTAAAATTACCTTAAAGTTATGAAATTTTTATACATTGGTTTAATTTATTTTATAGTTCTTGTCATTCTTCCATTTATCCGTTGCCTCACGTTTCGCTTCCGGAACTAGCGAACTTTTAGCTCCTCCTAAAATGTTTGTAGTTGCTTGTGTTGCCAAAACTGCCGGACACACGACTAGCTGAGGTAGTTGCCTAACAACTGCACCAACTGCGCCACTATACCCTTTTTGGTCGTGCTCTACAAACGCTGCTTCCAATAGTGTATTTGCCGATTCGTTTATTCCCTTTAAGTAAAGCAAGGAAAACAATTAAGAGTTGAAATAAAAATAAACAAAATTAATTTATTATTATTTATATATAATAAAACCACATAATAAAACCGACCATCCGTTGCTGTGGTGCTTTTAAATGAACGAAGAAGACGTAATAAAATGTAAATATCTACAAGATCTGCTTAGTTTGTGTCCAAATTTCGAAAAACTGATTGTATACCTCTATATTTACATCAAGTTTGGAAAGGAAAAGTACGTTGATTTTTACCATCTACCCGCAGGTAGATTCGTAAAAACCTTCTTATGGCAATAACGAACAATTTCAAAACAAGTTGAACCAAATTGGCCAAATTGAATTCATTTTTACACAATTCTTATATAGAAGATAGTTTTTTTTTATTCACTCATTTAGCCAATAAAAGTCCTCTCAAAGGAACATTAATAAAGAAGCAGTGTTTATCTGTTTGTAGTTACACACTTCTTTTTGTACTGCCATCCAGTGCGGACCTTTATTGAAATAATTGCGCAGCTTTCGATTGCGCTTTAAAACTCTAACAAATTCTTATCGTCAAGAGAAAAAAAGTTATGCCATACAAAAACAAGTTAATATTTTTGCAGATGAAGCTTGAACAAGAAGCAAAGTTGTAATATCTACCCATGCTATAACTAATTTTTCTATCTAAATCTGATTGTAGGCCGACCTAAATACGTACTGTAAAAATTAAAATCTTTGTGCCACACCTAAAAAAAATTTTCTGTTTCTACTTATTTAAACCAGGGACTTTCCACTGCTTTTTACAAATATGATCGTTCTTTTCAAGAGACAATAGAAAAGACACAGCAAAAACAAGTAAAAAGGCTCTAGCTGTAATTTACGCGTACAGTCAAG
>JAWNNW010000292.1:0-260000 GCA_035044465.1 Scaptomyza tumidula | reverse complement strand
GTATTCAGCTGAGTCTAACAAAATACCCCTAGAGTGTCACTTATGCCCTTGTCTATCTTTAAACACCTGGCTTGATCCAGCAACGCTCTACTTGCCCATTGGAGATACTGTGCAGGGGTGGCGCATTTGAAATACTTTTGTCAAAATGGTTAGTAAGCATTGCCGAGATCGTGTGTGAGTTCAATGATAGTTCAGAGTGACAATAGATCACCCTAAGTTTTGGAAAAAAGTTATGAGTTAAAGCAAGGCTGGCTTCAGATTCTCAATAGTTCTCGAGGCAATGGGCTGCACGACAGCAAACGTTGGGAACTTGTCGATGCAAGGGATGAAACTTTCTTATTAGTAGAAAAGATATCTACGAGTAACTTTTCCCCTGTGTGCGAAGGGATTGGAGTCAAACCAACCTCTTGCTTTTTTGGGTGTCTATCGTATTTAGCTCTAGCGCATGTTTTGCAATTTTGAGCAATTTCGCTAGCCAGCTTTGTCATTTTCGGAAAGTAGTACTGAGAGAGAACCTGCTTAACACTCTTGCGGAACGCGCCTCATCCAGGATTATCTGGTTCTGATAACAATTTACGCTCGTTAGTCGCGTTAACTTCGCTGTCCTTCAATGTCCTTGAGATCATTGTAATTGGACGTCCCTCTTGGACCAAAACTGCGGGAGGGTGAAGCATCTGACGTTCGATCAAATTACTTCAGATGCTAAGATATTACGCAGCTTTCAAAAGGCTTGCAGTTGTGTTTGAACCGGAACTTTTCGTGACTTGTATCTACCGACAGTTCCGTTTTCTCCCTTCCATATTTCGGAAATGCGAAGTCCTTGATGAAACATCTTTAGTAACTTGCGAGACCCAAGAACGACCTTACTACGAACACTGTTTTGTGATCTGAAAAATTCTTAATGGCCCTGAATTTCCCTTGGTCTGTTAGTAATAGTAACTATAAACTCAAGGAAGCTCACGCTCTTGAAAAAATTTGATATTTCTACTGATATCCTCATGTTTGCCTTATATAGGCTTTTAAGGACTCAGTCTACATGCTTGACTTGGGACTCTTCATCTTGTGAAAAGATTATCACATCACCGACGTGGACATAGCAAATTTTGCCTATCTTTTCTCGCAGTACGTCGTCGATGGTCCTCTGAAAGATGATAGCCGCATTTTTTACACCAAATGGGAGTCTTAGAAATTCATATTTCCCCCAATTTACCGAAAAGGAAGTTTTCTTACGTTCGTGCTCTGCGTGTATGATCTGATGGTAGCCAGTCTTGCGTCAAAAAAAACCTAGCCTTGCCTAAGTTTTCGGCAAATATTCGGCATGGGGAATTTGTCGTTCATTTAACTTACGAAAGTCCATCACTAAACGCATGTTTATGACCCGTGCCATCTGTGCCTTCCTTATCCACAACACATATTGTAAGGGGAGACTGACTTTTAGATTTTACGATTCTTCTTAATTTCTTTGTTGACGAAATCAGCAGCCCCATGGGATATGGGTAGAGTTTGGCATAAATAGGTGTCTCACTTATTTTTCTGACGGTAGCCACCATCTTCCTTACTGAGGAGGGTGCATATAATTGACGTCAGCACAGGTGTAGATGGTTATTTTTTCGACTTCAATGCCCCATTTAAGTTGAGCGGAAGCTAAACACAACGATGCTCCTACCTGTGTTAACAGGTCGAAGCCGATTGTTCCATTGAACGTCGACAGGTTAGGCGAAAGAAGGTTGCAAAAAGGGGTAGTCCTGACCAAAAAAAGGATACCAACGATCTTCTCATTGAGAGTCGGGGAGGCTACGGTGATGTCAAGACCTGCGGTACTTTGGCACTTTGGCATAATGATAGACACCAAGCTGCGCTTCTTCTAACAGATAAAATGGGCGGCAGACAAAGCTGCAGCAGGTGTGACTGCATTCAGTAGGCTAATGGTCAATGTTGGAGGCCGACTTCTAGCAGACGTCACCTCCTGATGAGTGCGGCCAATTCTCTTGAAAAAGAACATAACCGGAAGTTGAGCTGTGAGCTTCGGCTTATCGTACGGTCTCGAAGCCTGCAGTGTTGGTGATCGCTGGGGTGGCACCAATACACCTTCTGAATAAAGATCGGCGGATGATTTATTGAACGTAGATGTACTAACGGCCTCTACATTTAAGTGGCCCAAAGACGACTTGTTGACGCGCAGACCCAAGCACAAAGCGGCGCACCTTCCGACCGAGAATAGCACCGCGTAGCGTGCAGTTACGAAGATCGCGAACATGTAGACAAAGACAATTTTTTTAGAGAGAATGCAGAAGTGGTACTATAAATTAAATTTTTTATATCTTATTACATAAGATCCGAAAAAAGATATGAATAGCATAGTTAGAATAACAAGCTCGAAGAGAAATAGGCACAAATGTCTAGTATGTCTAATAGGAATTGCAAAGTTAATCTGAATGATTAGTTATTTTTCGTGAGGAGAACTGCAGGAGAAGGCGAAAATGTTTCCCAGGAGGAGAGAGTGAACACACTTCGCGCATCGCAGAATTATTGGGAGGGAGAAAGTAAGGGGAGATGAACAGCGTGCCTTATCACTGACGTGGAGCCGTGGATCAAAAGAAAGCATGGCGAGGTAGATAAATACATTACACAGCTGTTGTCGGGACATGATTACGCAACGACCCTCACCGAATGGGAAAGGCAACATCGCCCGACTGTCTGTACTGCCCCGGATGAAGCGAAAACGCTGAGCATACGTGCTTTGGTTGTTGCAAACGGAACTGGCAACGCCTGACGCTAAGCCAGGAAGCAGAGATAGAGAGTACACCCGACAATATAGTAGAAGCTATGATGCAAAAAGAGAGTAATTGAGGCGGTGTGGCTCAATACGTGCAGAGAGCCCTGAAGGCTAAGAAAGCCGATCTGGATCGAGCTCAGAGCGAATTCGAGTCTGAAGTAAACGCGCGGGAAGTGCAGGGCCTTTAGGGCCACATGAAATACCTTGCCTGAATTAGTGTGTTAAAAAGTCACAGGCAAGCGTCCAGGGTCAGTCGAGTAGGTCGACCGAAGAGGAAGAGAGAGATGATTATTTTATTTTTTTTAATCTCATTTCATTTTATAGAGATAATTATTTATAGTCCAAGCCGTATTTTTTTTTGTAAATATAAATATTATTAAATTTAAATTATATAAATAAATACAAAAAGTAGGGATTTCTACACTAGAGCCTTCTTACTTGTTATTTGTATTTGCATACTTGCTTGAAATTTTTTCTCTTGTCCTCCTTTCATTGCAAATATTTGCCACCGCTTAAATGCAATTGCAATTGGCATACATTTTATAATAAAGGCTATGTTTTGTTTTGCTTGACGAGGCGCAAGAACTGCTATAACCTATATTAGTTGCTACGCGATAGCGCACAAAGCGCAGGCAAAACTTTAAGTTCTTTTTATTACACAAAAATAAAATCAATGTATTAATTTCTGTTAAAAAATTACCTCTTTTACAATTGTGTATGCGTTTGAAACACCTTCACGTAAATCCTTAGGTCGGCCTTGTCGGCGTTTACCATGCTTTGATTTTCGCCTTCTGCTCAGCGATGGCCCAGCCGACAACATGTCAAATGTAGTTTCCGCTGTAAACTAAATATATTTTAAGCAATGATTAATTAAATTTATTCATAAATGTAATATATATTGTACAGAAGCGAAGCTTAAAATATCAACTTATTGGCCTTTTTTTACTGACTGACAAACAAACATGGTTTATTGCAATTATTAAGGTTGAGATTTTTTTTTAGAGAGTGAACCCTAAACATAAATATAAGTTCTTGTTATATAAGTCGACATGTTTTTCAAAGCTATAACAAATGAAAGCACGACAGCAGAATTAAAACGAGTGGTAATCATTTTGGTTGCAAAGGTGGCACGGTATGGAAACGCAGGGATGGGCGCGGCCTTCAAAAAGTGGGTGATGCAGATCTTCCGGGTACATCACCAGCTATCTTTACACAACTTTGTATAACTAATGGGGCTGTGGAGAATGAGTAGCATACAAATTTGACTCTAGTAGCTCAAAAACTAAGGAATATACTATGCCAACTAAGTGTTTACACACTGTACAAATTTTTGTTGGTTGTTTTTAATATTTATACCCTGATCCCATCAAAAATGGGGAAAAAGGGTATAATGGTTTTGTGCAAATGTATGTAACAGGCAGAAGGAAGCATCTCCGACCCCATAAAGTATATATATTCTTGATCAGCATCAACAGTCGAGTCGATATAGCCATGTCCGTCTGCCCGTCTGTATGTATGAACGTGTCGATCTCAGAGACTATAAGAGCTAGAGACTCCAGATTTGGAACTTAAGCTGGCCTTATCTCTAGGCAGTACAAGTTTATTTTCGATTTTCGATAACTCATTCTGTTTCCGATATACACATGGGATCGATAACAACAAAATCTTCAGTTTGAAAAGCTTTGAGACGACATTTGAGACATTAGACAAAATAATGACAATCTGCGAAAAATTTATTAAATTCGGTTAAGAAACACTGTTGATATGGGACATTGAAGTTGTGTATGCAGTATGCAGTATGCGCGTTCACACACACACACATACTTGAAAGCACTGACTGTACGCGTAAAGTATAGGGATCAGGGTATCGTCTAGTCGCGATTTCTCGACTAGAGCCTTCTCACTTGTTTTTATTTAAATTTTATGTAATTCAGTCAATTATCTCTTAAATCTATTGAACAAAACTTAAAAAATATTAACATTAACAAAGAAGCATTAAAAACACTAATAACTTATTCTGCTGAGCTTTTTTTTTTTGCTCATCAAGTCAACTACTAATTTGGGGTAATTTATTAAAAAGAGTATATATTGCACATTTTGTGGGGTTATTCATTAAAAGTATATATTTAATATGTTGTATTCTTGCGACCTTTTTTTTTGGTCTTCACTAACTGGGGTAACGCCAACTATGACAAAAAAAATTTGTCAAAAAGTTCGCCGACCACTGAATTATAGGCTTCGCCACAATCCTTCCCCCCTTTTTTTCGTGGCTAAAACATTGTAAACACTTTTCCTGCTAATTGCTAACATTTCTGATATCTAAGAGGCCGATTTCCCGAAGGTGGAGTTGTAATAAGCCAACTTGAACATGTCGGAAAGTTACCGGTAGCGTGACATTTGAAACCGTCTGAAACTGTCCCGATTATATATAAATTCTTTATTCCAATTATAAAATTTCTTAGAAAATTGCATTACCAAGAGCTGCGCATTTTTATTTTTCAAAAAATTAACTCGAATTTTACAAAGAAATTTTTATATTTACCTGAAGTAAGTGAATGATTCTTGATGTAATCTCAAGTGCTGCAAACGCCGTTCGAGCACTGAAACTTTGAGCGCCCAGTTGAAAACCGCGTATTATTCTTCCGTCTTTGTTATACTGTTGCAATGGAAGTCTAAACAAATCAAAGAAGCCTTGAACTATAAAAAATAAAACAAGAAACATAGATTAAAACAAGTAAGAAGGCTCTAGTCGAGAAAGCCCGACTAGACGATACCCTGATCCCTATACTTCACGCGTACAGTCAGTGCTTGTGTATGTGTGTGTGTACGCGCATACTACATACTGCATTCACAACTTCAATGTCCCATATCTCCGGTGTTTATTATCCGATTTCGATAAAAATTTCACAGATTGTCATTACTTTGTTTTATAATTCAAATTGCATCTCAAAGTTTTCAAAATTCAAGATTTTTTTGTTATCGATCCGTGTGTATATCGGAAACGGGAAGAGTTATCGAAAATCGGAAAAAAACTTGTACTGCCTAGGGATTAGGCGAGCTTAAGTTCGAAATCTGGAGTCTCTAGCTCTTATAGTCTCTGAGATCGGTTGTCTCATACATACGGACGGACGGACGGACGGACAGACGGACATGGCTATATCGACTCGACTATTGATGCTGATCAAGAATATATATACTTTATGGGGTCGGAGATGCTTCCTTCTGCCTGTTACATACTTTTGCACTAAATCATTATACCCTTTTTTCCCATTTTTAATGGGATCAGGGTATAAATATAATCATAATATCATTATATGCCATAATAAAAGTTTCTGACATGTAAGAATGGTCATTTTTAATGAGTCCGATTTTCCCAAATTGTGAAAAATTTAGATTTTTGTTCTTTAGGGCTAAAGGCACACTAGTTGCTTAAATATATTTTTTTAATTTTTATAAAAAATTAATCAATTTAAACAAGATTTAAAAATATATTAACATAAACAAAGAAAAATAATAAACACCACCAAAGACACTAAACTTAACTGTCAACAAAGTGTTCCTCTAATATTATCGCCTTGAGATCATTCTTAGTTATGAATGGCTACATTTATAAAGCCAAATTCGTAGGCACTGACTACCCAATGTATGCGCAAAATACAAAAATTTTGCGGGGCAACCATTGTTTTATCAATAAAGCACAATTATCCAATTCTTGCTAAAGATGCACCCCCAAATCATCGCGGACAATTTTTCAAACATTACCGTCGGTACAATACTTTTGTTTTCAAATGCTTTGAACGGTTTGCGCCACACTTTGATGGGCCATCATAATAGTATAGACTCAATTTTTTGTTTCATCATAAAAACCACATCTTCGATTTACCGATGATGGAGTTGTAATAAACAAACTGGATCATGCCGGAAGATAACCGCTTGCCTGACATTAAAAAAACTCTTCCGATAATGATTAAATTCTATATTTAAATTATTTAATTTCTCAGAAAGTTGCATTACCAAAAGCGCATTATTGTATTACCTGAGCGCTTTTACTTGCAAGAAAAGTAGCTGTTATTACGCAGTTCACAACTTCAACGAGAAATCCCGACTAGACGATACCCTTAACCCTAAACTTTGCACGTACAGGCAGTGCTTGCAAGTATGTATGTGTGTATGTACCCACATATAAAGTCTTATTACGATAGATATATAAATGATTGGTTTAAGGCCACACTAGGGTTAGTGAATACTACTTGAATACAGATGGGAGTATAAGAAATTTAACGGCGCGAAAACGAAGGGGCAAACGAATAGATACAAAAACAAAATATAAGCAGGAGACAAGGAAATTAGATCAGTTTGTTTTTGTATTTAAAACATTATTTAAAGTTCACTTTGAGTTTAACACAAACCAATGGAAGACAAAGTCACATACATGTGTAAAAACTATAATACTTACACAGTTGAAGCACTGCATTGGTAGGTCCGATTCCACTTAATATGTTTGGCAGTTGATTTCTTTTTATGTCCTTAAGCCATTCCTTACAAACAAATTCAAACAATTTGTTCCAACCAAGCAGTCCACGTCTGAAAACAGATAAAAAAAAATACTAAATGAAACAAGTAAAACGTTGTAGTCGAACTCAACGGACTGCGGAATGCTCCGAAGTGGTACACAGTACGTTTGGAAGGAAGGTTTTAGCCGGCTCGAATGAGCAAGGTATTCAACACTTGTTTGTTGGTGAATGTTCCCAGCATTTTCAATGGGAATAATAGTTTTGTAAAAAAGGATGTAACAGGAAAAAGGAATCATCTGCGACCCCGGCCTTTTCTTGTTGGGATTTCTCGACTGTTTAATGTTTAAGCGCCGATTTCTTTCATTTTTATCACATTTAAAAATGAACTTATATGCTGCTTAAATATTATATTGATGTTATAATTATCTAAAAACTAAACACAGAAAGAAAAGAAGTACTGGCTCACTTTGCATCGCATCGGACGTGTTTGTATACCCTGAACCCGTTAAAGATGTGTTAAAAGAGTGTAATAGTTAAAGAGTATCAAGATTTTGTTGTTATGTTATTGTTCCATGTATATATCAGAAACGGGAAAAGTTATTGAAAACAAACTTGTACTTCCTAGGGATTAGGCGAGGTTAAGTTTCAAATCTGGAGGCTCTATCTCTTATCGACTCTGAGATCGACGCGTTCATACATACGGACGGACGGACAGACAGACGGACGAACAGACGGACGGACAGACGGACGGACAGACGGACGGACAGACGGACATGGCTATATCGACTCGGCTGTTGATGCTGATCAAGAATATATGTATTTTATAGGGTCTGAGATGCTTCCTTCTGCCTGTTACATACTTTTCACTTTTGCACAAAACCATAATACCCTTTTTACCTATTTTTAATAAGTTCAGGGTATAATAATAAAACAAATGAAAATTCTGCTTGAGTCTGCTGAGGAATTAGAATAAGCTCGAGCTCGAAGCATGGAAGGTTATCTTGAGGAGAACGGAAAGCAGAGGTATAATTGTGGCAAGAAGGCATCAGGTGTCCTTCCGCTATAAGATAATCAAGACCAGGTGTTAACCTTGCAGAGCGCGTCGACTTGTCAGAGGATCTGGCCGAGGATGAGAACCTAACGGAGGTTTGTACACTGCTGAGGCAAAGGTAATCTAGGGCATGGAAATTGGAATCGAAACGAGACCTTTGTGGAAATCGAGGTGAGCAAGGACAAGAATTCTCTTTGCACGTTATAGCAGAATGTGTAGCCCTGGCAAGAAACCAAATTAAAGTTTTTAGAAAACTGTTACCCGAATTAATATTTTAGAAACCATCGACCAATCAAAAATACTGGCTTTTATGCAGCACCTGGTTCTGATGGGGGAGATATAAGCGAAGAAGGGCTCACAATAGACCTCGTAGTACGCATCCCCAAACATATTCATAATAATAGTAAAATACGTAATAAGTTGCGCACCTGCGTAACTTAAGCAGATTGTCATTATTTTCTTTATATTATTATAATATTTCATACTATGTCTCAAAATTATCCAAATTTTGTTGTTATCGATCAGATGTGAATATTGGAAACGGGAAGAGCTGTCGAAAATTTGAATCAAACTTGTACTGCCTAGAGATAATGCGGACGGACAGACGGACATGGCTATACCGACTAAATATCAAGAATATATAGACTTTATGGGGTCAGAAATTCTTCCTTCTGCGTTACATACTTTTGCACAAAACCCTTTTTACCCATTTTCAATAGGTATGAAAATATTTTTTACCTGTGAGAGCTCTTATAGTGTACATCGTCGGTCAGACAGACAGGCCAAATCGACTTTGTTGCTGATTAAGAATATTTATACTTAATGAAAATATACTATTAAACTCTCTTCAATATTAAACAAGTAAGAAGGCTCTAGTCGAGAAATCCCGACTAGACGATACCCTGATCCCTTTACTTTACGCGTACAGTCAGTGCTTGCAAGTATGTGTGTGTGTGTGTCTACGCACATACTGCATACTGCATACACAACTTCAATGTCCCATATCTCCGGTGTATCTTAACCGATTTTAAAAAAATTTTCATTATTCTGTTTTATAATTTAAATGGCATCTCAAAGTTTTCCAAATTCAAGATTTTGTTGTTATCGATCCCATGTGTATATCGGAAACGGGAAGAGTTATCGAAAATCGGAAACAAACTTGTACTGCCTAGGGATTAGGCGAGCTTAAGTTCCAAATCTGGAGTCTCTAGCTCTTATAGTCTCTGAGATCGGTTGGCTCATACATACAGACGGACGGACGGACAGACGGACGGACAGACGGACATGGCTATATCGACTCGACTGTTGATGCTGATCAAGAATATATATACTTTATGGGGTCGGAGATGCTTCCTTCTACCTGTTACATACTTTTGCACAACTTCATTATACCCTTATTCCCATTTTTAATGGGATCAGGGTATAAAAATATAGAGGCTTTAAAAATTTTGTTTTACTTACCGGTTTATTACTTCACGTAGACATATTCCAGAGCCCTGTAGCTGCGCAAATCCCATTAATAGACCAGTTATTGGCCCACGGGAAAGTTCTATTCTTCGGCCCTGGTAGTCAAAGCATATTGGTAAAGCAGGACTAAAAATAAACTCCCTAAAGTAGGTGTGATGTACGTCGTTTGGCGAGGAATCTTCTGCAAATTCATATGTTTTTGGGGATTTATTTGAATCTTGCTCTTTTTTTTTTTTCAATTTAAAATCATGTACAATATTTGAATGTTCATTTACAACCATCATGGGATCATCCTGATCTGTTTCACAGTACATATTATTCGCATTAGTCGAACTTTTAACTAAGGCAGAAAAAAATTGTTCTAAAAACAATAAAGTGTCTTGGTCAATGTTAAGTTTAATTGGTAAAATTGAAACTTTTAATGAACATTCCTCGGCTCGGTTTTTCTTTTCATTTGATCGAACGTTTAAGGCTTTCACCGTTATCATGCTTTCATCGTTTTTCTGTGGTATGTTGCTTTTATTAAGGTGATAAAGAAGCTTATTTATATCTGAGGTAAGTAAACGGTCCCTAATTTCAATATCCGAAATAACCAAAACTTGTCTTGATGAATAAGTCGAATGTTTCGGGTATGCATCATGCGAAAAGCGAATCTTTGTGAATTGAATTTCAACAAGCACATCTGAATTCCTCGATGTATTCAATTCATCATATCTTTCTTTTTTTTGTTTTGTTTGTTTTTTCCTTGGAGCTTGTGACACTCCATGCTTATAAGTTTCGGACATTCCATATCCAGTTGTAAAACTAAAATAAAAATATTAGATTAGATTATTTGCATATGGATAAAACCATTTTAATGGATTAAATAAATAAATGCCTTAATGTTATCTGTATAACCGATCTGTTTACCTTTCTTATTTATTTACCGTGTATTAAACACAAAGACATTAAATCTTTATTACTTTAACAAATTAATACAAAAAAAATTATATCCAAATTACCTAAAAATGTATATACTAAAATATCAAAAAGCAAGTAAGCTTTATTTCCGCCGTAAACTATATTATTAAGTTACACAGAATTAAATATCATTGGGGATTGGTATAATTAAAGTTAAAGTTCAAATTGATAGTTCCGATTCGATTTGTTTAAAGTAGAATAAAAATATCAATTTAAACTACTAAACAAATAGAACACACACAAATATAAATCAAATCATGAACTTACTCTCTGAACGCTATGTCAACTAGGTTATCTCGAAGTTGAGCTTTGAATTTAGCCTTCTAATTGTTTATTTTATATACATATATATACAATGTATGGAACTTACTTTGTCTTTTCTTTGTTGTTTGTTAAATTCGGAAAATCTTTTCCTCCAAATAAATGCCAGGTAAATGTCATCTCACAAAGGGTATAGCTTTGATCGGGTATTGGAAAATGAACTGGAGGCCGTAGTAAATCTATCTTTTCACTCGGTAAGCAGAAATGGTTGTCAACAATTTGAAGGGGATCTTCAGAAACATATATTTGCTCGACGCCACATTTATCCTTTAACAAAAAATTAAAAAAAAAATGTTTTGATTAATTAAAATTAAATTCAAAAGTTGTAGTACCCTGAGGCCATTTAGGGTGCTTGCAATACTGGACTCGGACATTATTTCACCCTCAAATGTGTCGAATAGACCATTTGGGCTGTAACACATTTATAAGTTAATATTATTTTGTCACCAAACAGTAAACAGTCCAAAAAAAAAAAAATTTTGTTAGCAAAATTTAATTTAAATTATACGAAACACCTAAAATGTTGCAGATAATAACCATGGACATTCTTAGCGGCGGTTATACTTTTATTGAAAGCCTTTAAATAAGCAACCAAAGCCAATTAAGAAATTTTCATCTGCAGCGACAGCCTATTACTATTAACATTCATATCAATATTACCTGTACTGTTTTAACACCGCACTGTTATAACCAACAGATATCGGCTGACGAAAAAACACAAGCCTAACTTCAGAATGATCTTGAAGATTTTCCCCAAATATAAATAAAATTGACGACAGTACAAAATGATTTATATTTTCCTATCAAATTATAACTGCTCAATATTTGTTATACTCTTAGCCCATGTAATGGGAAAGGGATATAATGGTTTTGTTAAAAATGCGTGTAACAGGCAGAAAGAAATACTCCGACAGTCTAACGTTTATATTAAATTGATCAGTATTTTCGGCTGGGTATCTATCTGTCTGTCTGTATGAGCCAATGACAAACATCGTATGCGTTACAAAAAATTAAAATCGCTTAAAAGTTTAATTGCTTGAGTCGAAAAAATTAAGCTTTTCACTTTTTCGACTTTAGTACAGAAATTCGCTTCGGGAAAACAAAAGGCACAATCAAAAGAAAAACACAAAACAAAAGCGGGTCTTCAATCGCCGCGTTCATACAGACAGACAGGCGGACAACTTGGCTGTTAATTCAGATCACGAATTTATATATTTTATGGCTATGCTTTTTCTTTTACATACATTTGCATAACTCAAATGCTAATTCTTTAGTCTTAAGTTCTTAAAGTCTCCAAGATTGAAGCGCTAATACAGACGGACAGACAGGCGGACTTTGCGCAAAATCTTTATTATCTTTTTTCGATTTAATGAGTTCAGGGTAAAATAAAAAAAAACCTATACACGATGTTAAATGCTTGTGGCAAAAGCATATTTGTGGCGAAGGATATTAAATTGTTTTAATAAACTGGATTAAATCAAAAAGCAATGTTTTACAAAATAACTAAATCGGTTACTCTATGATCCCATTAAAAATGGGAAAAAAGGGTATAATGTTTTTGTGAAAAAGTATGTAACAGGCAGAAGGAAGCATCTCCGACCCCATAAAGTATATTTCTTGATCAGCATCAACAGCTGAGTCGATATAGCTATGTCCGTCTGTCTGTCTGTCTCTGTGTATGTATGAGCGCGACGATCTCAGAGACTATTAGAGCTAAACTCCAGATTTGGAACTTAAGTTCGCCTAATCCCTAGGCAGTACAAGTTTGTTTTCGATTTTCGATTACTCTTCCCGTTTCCGATATACAGAGAGAGATGTCATTTGAATAATAAAACAAAATAATGAAAATCTGTCAAAGTTTTATTAAAATCGGGAAGAACCACCGGAGATATGGGACATTGAAGTTGTGTGTGCAGTATGCAGTATGCGCGTACACACACACACACACATACTTGCAAGCACTGACTGTACGCATAAGGTATCAGGGTATCTTCTAGTCGGAATTTCTCGACTAGAGCCTTCTTACTTGTTTTAAAATGGTTTAACTTGGAATAAGAAACTGTTTTACCTGTATCACGACACGACACGATTAAAGTCGAGAGAGTAAGACAAAAAATTAGGTATTTGGTATGTCTGTGTGTGTGAGTGCTTATATTAGTATTCGCTCTCTGTTGCGTGCAAAAGAAAAGTACTATATTCTTAAATTCTATATTAAGTTTTCAGCCAGGAAGCAATTTATGAATATAAACATGCTAGGGGGCTAATTATCCTGCGTCCTCACTTCTTTGACCATAAAGTGTACTATTCATATCGCGAAAAAATAAGTTATACTTTTTGGACTGTGCGTTGAAAGCAGTCTAAGGTAGCCAAATACGACAAAGTTATATCGTTATCGTTATAATTTAGCTAATAAGTCGTATCATATTGAAGTAAACTTTAAAATTTTTAAAATTTTAAAGCGTGTTTGTGCGTATCTTACCATAAAAATAAGGTCGTTGTTATGTATTACATGAAAGTCTTTTTCCTCTAATACACCCGCATAAGTTAAAGAACTAGCTCCAAGATCTGCTCGAACTTGAGGTGAAGAATTTTTTTCGTGCACATAACATGATTCCAGAATTACATTTGATTCAAAGTCTGATATATTGCACGAATCAAAGCAGTTATTGTATGATGTACTTTGTGGACTTTCCATTTCATTTTCCTTTATCACATTATCTTCTTTTGATAAATGTGATGAGAAAACTGGTTGAACATCTTTAACAGCGTCGGCCATAAGCGTGTTTATATGCATCAGTGTTTCATCATTGTTATGCTCCAGTCTTTGTACTGAGCTGTTATCAGGTTGTTCACAGTCAACGATGCTCTTCTCGCTTGACATTAAATCTTTATCGTTTGCGATGTATGCAATTAGTTGAGCTAACGCGTCCGCTGCGTCAAAGCACGTTTTCAAATGCATATCATGAATTGAACACCGCAAGTCTATATTTGGATATAATTTACTCTGATCATTAAGGTGTATTGAAAAATTAAGCAGTCCCACGTTTAAAACTGGTATGAAGCCGGAGTAGCTAATGTGAGTGTGAGATTTTTCAGCATCGTTGGCCATTTGACTCTAAAATTAAAAAAAAAATATTTTATATCTATTATATTTTGTATGTATTATATTTTGTATATACACGTATTATATTTTATAAATATTATTTTATATTATAGCCTACCGCTTGATCGTATTGATTTGGTTGAGGATCTCAAATAACAAATCGAGTATCAGGTCTCTTCCTCGACCGATTCTCGAATATGGTATCCCAAATACATTATAATCTTCCCTCTCTTACCAATCGTAGAACTATGCTAGCAATAGATTCCCTTATACTAATCAACCAAACTAACTTTCCTGTACCCATTAGAAATCGTAGAAATTTTGTATAGCCGTGCATGCTTGATATTCTAACTATGTTAACTCTTTTTATT
This sequence comes from Scaptomyza tumidula, assembly GCA_035044465.1. Taxonomy (NCBI): domain Eukaryota; kingdom Metazoa; phylum Arthropoda; class Insecta; order Diptera; family Drosophilidae; genus Scaptomyza; species Scaptomyza tumidula. The sequence continues at coordinate 245,437 of JAWNNW010000292.1, read as the reverse complement.
TCGATCTTTCCCACCTAATACACCGTACCACTTCTGCATTGACCACTTGAATGTACTGTCCGTTAGTACATCTTCGTTCAATAATATATAACGATAAATGATATTTTGAATTTTTATACATTTCGTACATATACTACAAATTACTTTAAGAAATACGTCTCTAGTCAAAAAAGCTTGACTTGGATATACCCTGACCCCTATACATTACGCGTATAGTTATTGTTTCTATGTATATGTGCTTGTCCTTGTTATCGTCGGTTAATCAAAGGATATAGACTAATTTTTAATAATTATTTTATTTGCCACCAGTTTCCGGATCAAGTTTCAAATTGCATAAAATGAAAATTTTATTATTATCGGTAATAACAGGATTCTGGAAACCGAAAATTTTATCGAGACCACAGGTCTGCAACAATATAGCTGTTTTGAATTTGAGACGTTTTCTGTATGTACGTGGGTGGTTTGACAAGTACCAAACATAATAATTTATTTTTCAACGTCATCTTCTTTTAGCTCGATACATTTAATCTTGCAATTTTCCAATTTTTTTATCCCCTCTAAAAAATACGATTTCTGAAGCTCTGCAAAAAGGCCTCCGTAGCGGCCATAGCCTCCTCGTTCGACCGAAATTTCTGTCCAGCGATTGACTTTTTCAAGTTTAGCAACAAAAAAAAGTCGCAAGGGGCCAAATCTGGAGAATAAGGTGGATGGGGCAGCAGTTCGTAGCGTAATTCTAACAATTTTGCCTCTGCTTCGAAGTGGTCAGGCGGTTGCGCTTGTTCTCTGGAGTGAGCAAACGCGGCACCCATCGCGCCGACAGCTTTCTCATGCCCAATATTTCATGTAGGACATGAAATGTTCGTTCTGTTGAGATGCCCACTGTCTCAGCTAACTCGCGCACCTTTGACCGGCGGGCTGACATTACGAGATCATGTAATTTTTTCACTTTATCCTCCGTGATAGCCGTTTTCGGGGCACCTGGTAGTGGCTCATCAAAAACCAACCAAAAACCAACGGTCGAAATCGAAGGAGAAGAGTCACCGTACACAGTATCCAAGAGTTCTTTGATTTCGCTGCGTGATTTCCTTTCCAAAAACAAGAATCGAAATACCGACCGATATTGCTCTTTTTCCATTTTTCTAAAATGCGCGGACACTACTCCTTTGACAGGTTGTAACAACCAAACTAAAAGTCCGATCGGACTGAAATTTTCACTGTGGGCGTCTAAATTATTGAACTTTAAGATAGTGGCGTTATGTTGTAATAGTAGCGCAACCTGGCGTCAAGCTTGGGTACTTGAAGTAGGAGATGCTTCCTTTTGTGTATTACATCAATCATTTAACGGCTTTATTAGTTCAGGGTCTAAAAATAATTGAAATAACGAATGAGGGTCATGCGAAGAAACAATATTCTTGTGTACATACCAACTAAAACGTTTGGAAGATCATATTTGACAAAAGCGCCTATATGAGTCAAATTCGAATTTTTTTTTTGTCGATTTAAATGACTATCACCATGCGCAGTTTAAACAATTAAGATGGCTTTAGCCGAAAAATCCCGACTAGACGATTTCCTGAACTCTTTATATTACGCGTACAGTCAGTGTTTGCGAGTGAGTGTACGCGCAACTGCATACTGCATACTCAACTTAAATGTTCAATTTCTCCGGTGTTTCTCATCCAATTTCAATCAAAATTTCACAGATGGTCATTATTTTCTCTAACCTTTTAAACGCTTTGAAGTTTTTCAAATTCAATATTTCGTTGTTATCGATCACATGTATATTTGGAAACGGGAAGAGTTATCGAAAATTTGAGACAAAGTTTTACTGCCTAGGAATAAGACGAGCTAATGTTAGTAATCTGGAGTCTTTAGCTCTTATAGTTCCAGAGATCGACGCGTTCAAACATTCGGACGGAAAGACGGTCGGACAGGCAGACAGACGGACAGGACTATATCGTTTTGGGAGATGCCGGAGATGCTTCCTTCTGCCTGTTACATACTTTTGCACAAAACCAGTGTACCCTTTTTACCCATTTTTAATGGGTTCAGGGTATAACAAGTAAGAAGGCTCTATTGGAGAAATCCCGACTAGACGATACCCTGATCCAATAATACATAAACTTTATGGGGTCGGAGATGCTTCCTTCTGCCTGTTACATACTTTTGCACAAAACCATTATACCCTTTTTTCCAATTTTTATGGGATCAGGGTATAACAAGTAAGAAGGCTCTAGTCGAGAAATCCCGACTAGACGATACCCTGATCCCTATACTTCACAGTCAGTGCTTGCAAGTATATGTGTGTGTGTGTGTGTACGCGCATACTGCATACTGCATACACAACTTCAATGTCCCATATCTCCGGTGTTTATTATCCGATTTCGATAAAAATTTCACAGATTGTCATTATTTTGTTTCATAATTCAAATTGCATCTCAAAGTTTTCCAAATTCAAGATTTTGTTGTTATCGATCCTATGTGTATATCGAAAACGGGAAGAGTTATCGAAAATCGGAAACAAACTTGTACTGCCTAGGGATTAGGCGAGCTTAAGTTCCAAATCTGGAGTCTCTAGCTCTAATAGTCTCTGAGATCGACGCGCTCATACATACGGACAGACAGACGGACAGACGGACATGGCTATATCGACACGGCTGTTGATGCTGATCAAGAATATATATACTTTATGGGGTCACAGATGCTTCCTTCTGCCTGTTACATACTTTTGCACAAAACCATTTTACCCTTTTTCCCATTTTTAATGGGATCAGGGTATAAAAATGAGTCGTTTGTATGCTTCAAATATGATTGAACTAGAATATAACAAGTTTTAAGCATGCATGCGACTGAAAAGCAATTGTGTTACAACTAAGATTTTATTAAGTCTCGAAAACGAGTCACCTCATGAAGGTGATTAAATATGATTAAAATAATAGAATCTGTAGTTATTACCGCTTAATTAGTTAATTTCTTAAGTTAGCACTTATAGGTAATTTTTTATGAAGATACCCTAGGCCCTATACTTAGGGCGTACAGTAAGTGCTTGCAAGCATGTTTTTTTAAATTTATTTGTAAATGTAAAAAATAAAGGATTTACACAAATATAGGAATATATTAGCCATTAAGCTATGACTACGTTTATACGAATCTGTAAACCTAAGATAATGTTATCCGTATTGTGTCGCCCCAGCTGAAAAATCTATTGTAGTGCGATAACAGCTTTTTCTCTCTCGAGACGTCTGAGCTTGCATGTACCACCGCTGCAAAGTTGCGCCTTTCAGTGCTGATTATTACCAACCATGAGGCTTATAATGTTCTCAGCCGAAAAGCGCTGTCCCATTACTGCCTCCACACGAATAGCGCCGGCACTCGAAGAATACGTGCTCGGCATTCTTTTCCGAGCTGCCGCAACACCATGAACACTCGGGCTAGGCTCAAGCCAAGACGGTGGAAATAGCTCCTGAAGCTTGCATGTCCACTCAGCAGCTGTGTAAGGCGGAACTTGAATTCGGATTTAAGTTCGTGGATACCCCGCTCTGCTCACCAAACTATTGATAGTGTCTCCGGTTTTCGACATACACAGGTACTCGATTACAACAAAATTAAGAGGTTGATAATTTTGAAACAAGATCCAAATATTAATAACTCTCATCCGCAAATTTCATTAATGTCGGTCGAGAAACATTAAAGACATCGAATATTGATGATAAGCCAATCATTAAGTAACGGAGTATTGCCTTAAATGTTTGTGTATGTACATACTATATAAATAGTAATATTGTTCACACACATGCTTACAAGCAATGAATGAACGCGCAATGTGTTCAAAGCATCCCCTTATCGAGCTTTCTTGACTTGATTGAGCCTTCTTACTTGTTTGTACGCACATTTTTACTGCATGGGAACTGAATTTCACAGATTTATTCACTCAGAGCAAACCTAGACCGAAAGCAAAATCACCATGGAGGGGAGCATCCAATAACGCTAGGTAATCGGCCGTAGGCTCGAATATGTAATTTCCAATCCACCGTGGCCCGTGGGATTCCTCAAAAAGTCCGATTACTCTTTGACAACTTTCAGTCGAGAGCCGTTAGACATCCAGTGGAAGTCCTTTTTCCTGGTTGGTCAGCCAAAGTATCTATACCAACTATTGCCAGGGAATTAAAAAAAAAGACTTTCATGGTTTTTCTATCAAAAGATATTATTTCATGGGAAATTAAAAGCTTAAAAATCCCCCAGAACGAACGGCATTATACTAATCGAACTGCAGCTCGCAGCAGCGACCGCCATAGGCTCGCTACATGAGATTTTTAATGGAATCTTGACGATCGTTTCGATGGCTAGGTTGTCTTCATCCCAAAAATTAAATAAGACTGAAACGGCGCTCTACGCTACAGTGGAAGCTTCTAAAAAAAACACTTAAATAGCGTTTCTTGAAATATGCCGCCTTTACCCCTGTGCAAACGCACGAACGACGCATGTACCCTGTTCATCGGGCCAGAAACAAATGAACTTGGACAATCCAGCCAAAACTGATTTATTTCTTTTACAAAATTACGTCTATAAAACAACCAGCTCTTAATAGGGCGTAATTTGCATTTTTATTTTCATTACGTAAATCGGATAAACACAGAATATTACTATTAGATTTTGGTGTATATCGGAAACGGAAAAGTTATCAAAAATTTGAAGTGCCTATGGATATTAGGAGAGCTTATGTTCCAAACCTGAAGCCTCTAGCTCCTATAGTCTCTGAGATCGACGCGTTCATACATACATAGACATCGACTGGGCTTCCAACGTCGTTTTCAAAAAAGTACGATACAATGACGCCGCCGGCCCAAAATCCACACCAAACGGTAACTTTTTGAGGATGCATTATCACCTAGTCAGCCTTGCTTGTTGGTGTCGTCCCATATATGGCAATTTCGCTTACGGTCCTCTTCCAAACGATTCGTAACCCAGTCAGCGAACAACCGGCGTTGTAAATGGTCATCAACTTTGAGCTCCTGGGTCAGTTGGATCTAGTAGGGGCGCGGGCCCAAGTTCCGACGCGAAATTCGCCAAGTTGAAGTCTGCGAAATGCCGAGATCTTGTGCACGGCGATGAATCGACTGCCTCGGGTTCTGCTTTACACTTTCACGGACCACGCTAATGTTCTCGGCCGATCTTGCGTTCCTTAAACGTACGGGTATTGGCTGATTGTTCACTGAATCGGTGGCCTGAAATTGGCCTTCAAACGTTGAAGAGTCGTCTGTGAAGGGCCACCAAGTCTATCGTAAAATGTCTATCGTAAAATGGGCGAAATGCGCGCAACGTTTGTGTTAACAAAGTTTTATCATTTGAAAGTGCTGTTCAATCGAGTAACTTTCCATGATGATTTGGCATAAGCAACTAAATAAGAAATCTACCCGCGCCAATTAAAACACCCTTTTAATCTAGAGCAAGACAACCGTTGTAAGGATATATTTATATATGTTTCCGAATATTTTTTAGACTTCCTGATCTCTCTCCTGTTCTCTCATGCCAATTCGTCATAAAACGCACTGCAGCTAGTGGATGTATTTCGTCATCCGCTTGGTGGCTAGTTTGTCTCTTATGGTGATATTCTTCCAATCGATATCGGTAACAAACGCCCGCAAATCATTACAAAACTTAACTGGTCACAAGGGCATCAGGCAATCGAAAGACCATGTAAACTTTGAATTATGAATACTAAGCGTCGACAGCACATAACTTACTAACGTACTTAAAATATGAAGCTAACAGATGATACTTTCACCAGTCATATTTTGGGACTGGGCAATTATCCTCAAAATGTTTCTTAAGATATTTGACTGGCTTCTCTGTACAATATCAATGTTGCTGCAGCTAAGTTTCCCCATAATTGAATGGAATAGGTTCAGATTTATTAGATATTTGTTATCATAAGATGTTTACACTCGTGTGCTTGAATGACTGCCGTGTAGATGACGTGTTGTGTTAAGCCTGTGAGGGTTCGATTACCATCGATTCAATATACCTTTGAATTTATTCAAATTTAAATTCTAATGATTTTTAAGATTTCGGTAGGGCGCAACTCATCTGAAAAGTCATTTTATAAATTCAGCATTATAAAGCTGATTAGGTTACAACACCATATGATGATGAACCAAAAGGATGATAATAAGATATTTGCTTATAAATGCATATATTATTCTTATATGTATATTTCTAAAATTTAGCACAATAAAAAATAAACGGAACTGTTTTTCATTTGAAAATTTAAATTACAGCTTACTTATTTATTGCAAAAACACAAACATTAAAGGAGATTATTAAATAAGAGATATGTTATTATATAAGAGTAGGAATAAAATTATTTTGTTTTAAAATAATCTTCATTGACGACATGTCAATAGACAGTAATTAAATTCTATATGACAACCTGACAATGAAATTGATGGATCTGTTATTAAGGATAGATGGCGTTAGCATTACATGAAAGGAGGTAGTTGGTGGAATGAGAAACATGTATTCCTGTTTTTGGAGCTGCAAGTGTGAGAGTAACATCCAAATTGCAAGTTCAGATTTTAATGGGAAGTAAAAGTGTGTATAATATTTGTGTTTTATCGAGTTGCAGCTCGAGGTTTATCGACGTTTGACCGACTTTACAGTCCCCAGTAGAAGTAGCTCCCCAATCTTAATACCTTTTCTGAATTCGGATAAACGGTCATAACACAAAGCCAAAATATTTGTTTACCTTCGGTATTAGGCTTTAAATTTAGAAAAAAAAGGGATTTATGATTTACTTACTGTTGGTCCAATGGATAAAATGCAATCTTCAGTCATCAGGCGTAAAGTACATCCAGTGATTGGATATATAATGTTGCAGCTAAAGGAGCAATACCCCACGTCAAGCAAAGCACGATAAGCTAGGTACTTGGGCCTATAAGATATTAATTGTTATAATTTAAATAAAATAACCAATTTTTGTATACAAAATTCTTAACTAAGTCGAGAAATCCCGACAATAAGATACCCTGAACTCTATGATTAGCGCGTACTGTCACTACTTGCAAAAGTATGTATAGGAAGGAAGCATCTCCAACCCCATAAAGTATGCTTGAATGCCATATCTGCGGTTTCTCGATCACATTTGTATAGCGGAACAGGAAAAGTTATCGAAAATTTGAAACAAACTTGTACTGCCTAGGGATAAGACGAGCTTATGTTTGTAATCTGGAGTTTCTAGCTCTCATCGGCTCTGAGCTCAACGCGTTCATACATACAGACTGACATGGCTATATCGAGAGTATACATGAGAGGTAACGAGGCTTATACTCAAAAAGGGGAACATGAACATTTTTGTAAGTTATTTGCTCGTGCCGCCCCTTAATTGCTTGTTTCTTTTTCCGCTCTACTTCTCAGCCTGCCGCTATATTTGAATTCGCAGTTGCTTTGTGTATGGACTGCTCATGCTTTTTCTCATGTATTATTTGGCATGAACACATAACAATGTATCCGTTTGCTTACTCTTGTAACTTAAGAGTGTGTTAGAAAGAATTAGCAAACCAATTGAACATTTCTTTAAGTTAACCATGAGAAATTGGTGCGCTGTTGGTTATTTTGCTTTAACACTTTTCTGTTGCCCATGACAAAACGTCTTCAGCTGGTCTGCTGCAAGTGGGCTTGGGCCGTTTTTTTTGTGTAGAATAGGCAGAACGCGAAAAACCAAAAACACGTGAAGGTTGACATTGCTGGAAAGTACAATCTGCACAATCTGTTTTAATACCCTTTATTACAATATTAAATTAAAGTCAATGAAATTTTTTTAATTATCTACCTAATTCTCAATAAATTCATACGCATATATAATGGAAGTCATATTTAAACATATCACCATTGACCATACAATTTCTCAAAGTTCTTATTATGTCTATAATTCCCTCCAATGGCATTAGCAAGCAGATTAAACCAAAAGTAGAAAATTGACGATCTCAGCTTTGGTCACCTCACCCAGAAAAATTAAGTAAGGTCGATCACTATCGTTGTCTCACGCATCGCACACTTCGTGAATGAGCTGAACAAGCAAAAGTGATTCTTATTTCCCCACGAGCTAATAACTGAAAAAAATGGTAAGCTAACAGCGGAGTATAAAACTGGTTACCTCTCTCTGGTTATTCTACACTCGTACACTACATATCGACTTGGCTGTTAATGCTTATCAAGTATATTTAATTTAATATAATTTATGGGGTCGGAGATGCTTCCTTCTGCCTGTTACATTATTTGCACAAAACCAATATACCATTTTTACCCATTTTCAAAAGTTCAGGATATAAAAACCAGTGAAAACGTTGCAGTCGGACGCAACCGCTGTGTTGTCAGCTCCACAAGGAAGATATAGCGGATCTACTGTGGATGTTGCTGTGAAAACGTGGCAAATATGTGTGTTTTGACGATTTGTACATTGAGGTGAACTAACTTGTTATCGAATTAACATCTGCCTAGCGTGCATTTCTCCCTAATTTTAACATTTTAATTTAAATTTAAATTGTTGTCAGACAAACACATGGACAAAAATATTTGTAAAGTTTCAAGGCTCTGGCCTAAAGAGTGTCAAAAAGAGTTGTCAATGTGTCCAGGGTATTAAACCTCATTTTAATAGACTCAATGGTATTGGAGGCGATTTTGCTCAGATCCGCATAACATGTTAGACGTGGAAAAGAGGCAGGCAAGCGCAGTAGAAGGTCTCTCCGTTGCGGCGCAGGAGGTTTAAGCTAAAATAGACGACGAAAAAGACTTTAAGATCGAATTTTTATGAAATGTTCCCTGCTGCCGGGACAGATATTACACTCGACACACTCGACACATCGACACAAGTGCACCCAAAAACTACATCAGGCTGCACAAGCGATTGAAAGGCTTTATCCCGGTCGAATCCGGCGTTCGCGGCGTGCCGTGTCCTAAGATCGTATATGCAGAAACGATATGGTATAACGCTATGCGAGACCGAAGCTATGGTAAGAAATTGAGGCCACTTATTGCCTGAGGGCTATCCGCGCCTGCACCTCGTTCAGAACAGTTTCAGTTGACGCAGCCATGGTCATATCCGAAATGATTCCCTACGCGAACTTGCCCGTGAGCCATTGGAGCTCTATAATGCACCGAACTACAACAACGATGGCACAAGACCCAGAAAAAATTTTTTTTTTCAGGACAGATGTCAGGAAAAGAAGCATCTATCGATGGCAAGATTGATTGTGTGAATCAGTGAACGGTCGATGGTATATCTGTCTGGAGGCATTAATGAGACAGCGCATTTCGGTTGAGAAAATTATCAACCTCGTTGGTAATACACTGAGATAGGAGGCGACTAGCAACTTTGCAGTGGTCTTAATGTGCGACAGACGTGCTACCTTGTCGCTAAGAGCAGTCCTAGGGGAAGGAACCCCGAATCAAACCAACAATGAGTGTTGAGAGAAGCAGGCAGAAGGCTGCGATGATGTGCTCCAGACTGAGTCGCCTGTGAAGCAAAAGAAGAGGGTAACCGACCCTTTCAGAGGAGCTCAAAGGTGCCTAGGACTCCACCCAGTGTCCAAGTACCTGAAAGGAGCGGTAGAGCAGATATTGTCAGTGGACAACTCCAGAACCGGACTTCACCGAATCCTAGGACTGCACCAGCCCGACTGGGCGAACAGCCATCATCGCGGATGGGAATGGCAAGTCATTGAAGACTAGCCCGGTAGTGACCACCAATACATCGTGTTTGATGCTAACAACGGTAGTCTACACCAGTCTCCCAGATCATTCGTCAAATGGTACATAGCGCGGCTAAGAACCGAGTATTTTGAGAGGAACTAGCTAGGGGTGCTGCAAGTACGGAGGAGGTCGGCCAGAATAGAGAAGTAGCTGCAAAAACACTGGCTACTTCAACCATGAATATTTTCTGTGAGGGTTCCATGCCCCGCAGTAGGCCCCGCCACGTGAAAAGAACAAGTTAACTGGAGACCAGAGATAGCGGACCTGCGCAAAAGAGTCACAGGCTACGGCGTGTCGCAAAACGAAAGGATCCCTGTGGACTGAGCTACAAAATTGTGACTGGAAAACTGGCGGCCCTGAAATCTGTGAAAGCCAAAGAAGCTGCGAAAGGGAATGGCCCAGATGGAAGTAATTCCTCTCTTTACCCAGAAAAAACTGGAAAAAGCGGTTCTCACGATGAAGGATAAAAAGGCACCTGGCCCGGATGGGATTCCGAATGAGGCTCTGAAGCTGGTCTACCATCATAGCCCAGGAGTTCTACAGCGCATGTAAAATACCTGCCTAGCTTATGGTGTTTTCTTCTCGTGTTGGAAAACTGCAAGGCTGGTGCTCATGGGCAAAGAAAAGTGGCGATCCGGAGTTTCCATCGTCCTAACGCCCGTTGTGTATGCTGGATACAGCGGGAAAGGTGATGCAGAAGCTAATTTAGTCCAGGTTAACGGCAGCAATCCGCAATGCCGGGGGACTCTCACCGAGGCAGTACGGGTTTAGGGCGGACCGGTCCACCAGAGATGCTGTCCTTGATGAAGTTGCAGCTGTGGAAAAAGCCGAGAAACACAAGCGGTCCTCGTACCGCGTGGTACTTCTTGTGACTCTCGACGTAAAACCACGTCTAACTTTCGAGATGGACAGATATGATGGAGGCTCTGGAGCACGGTTTCGGGTTTATCAACTCCGAATAATCGACGACTACCTTGCGCAGCGAGGATTACTTTATGAGACCAGCAAAGGCGTCCGCAGAGAAGTGGTCATGGCAGGGGCGGCGCAGGGATTTATACTAGGACCGGATCTTTGAAACGCCACCTACGATGGCCTTCTAAGACTGGAAATGCCAGATGAGACGTGCCTACTTGGGTATGCGGATGACGTTGCTGTGCTGGTAGCAGCGCGAGACCTGCGACTAGCACAGCTCAAACTTAATCAAGTGATAAGGGCTGTCGGTAGCTGGATGGCGGAATATGGGCTAGCACTGGCGCTGACCAAGACACAAGTGGTAATCCTGACCAAAATAAAGGATACCCACGATCATTTCATTGAAAGTCGAAGGAAGGAAGCTAGACAACAAGCTGATTTTCTTCCTACAAATAAAGCAGGCGGCAGACAAAGCTGCAGCTGGTGTGACCGCGCTCAATGTCGGGGGCCCAACATCTAGCAGACGCCGACTTCTGATGAGTGCGGTTCAGTCGATGTTGCTATATGGGACTGAGATATGGGCCAATTCCCTGGAGAAAGATATGTAACGTAAGAGGCTCGCACAAGTTCAACGAGGGGGGCCTTGAGTGTAGCTTCGGCTTACCGTACGGTCTCGGAACCCGCAGTGTTCTCGCTGGGGCGGCACCAATACACCTTCTGGCTAAAGAGGACTGGAAACGACTGACGCCAAATCAGGAAACAGGGACAGAGATCACTACCAACAACAAAGTAGACGCTATGCTTCAAAGGAGAGTAATTGGGGGCGTGTGGCTCAAAACGCGCAGTGAATCCTGAGAGAAAAGAAAGCCGATCTGGATCGAGCTCAGAACGAGGTGAACGAGCTGGAAGTGGCCTTTAGGGCCACAGGAAGGACCTTCCCTAAAGTATTTTTTAAATAGTCCCAGGCAAGCGTCCAGGATCAGTCGATTGGCTCGACAGATGAAAAAGATTCTTCTGATTATTTTTCAAATCGACGCGTTCATATATACATGGACATGGCTATATCGACTCGGCTGTGATACTGATACTCTATGGGGTCGGAGATTTTTCCTTCTGCCTGTAACATACTTTTGCACAAGGCCATTATACCTTTTTTACCCATTTTAATGAATTCAGTTTATTTAAGCCTTTGCAAAAAAATAATTATTTAGAAACTTCATAATAAGTACGCACTTATTAATGGTTAAGTTTTTAAGTTAATGAATTTTTTTACAAATAATGACATAAGACTTACCGATATTCCAATGCAAAGTTCCAAAGATGTCCCTGAATTTCCGAAACAAGCGCATACTGCTCATACGTTTCAATAGGAAAATCCTAAAATGTAGACAATGTATGAATAACAAGATAGATTGCTGTAGGCGAGAAAGCTTAGCTAAGGGAAACCTTTCTTTACTTATCAAAAGATATGATCCGCGTGAAGTAATTTTTTAAAATGCATATTGGCGAATTTGTGCAAAAGTATCGTTAGAGCAAAATTTGAAGTCTAGAGGAGTTATTCTAATTTTCTTTACCCGAGCATTTTTAGAATATTTAAATGAAAACTGCAGATCGATAAATTGAAACAAAATTTGTCTGTGCGTGGTATACGAGAATGTATGCACCGCCGTGGCAAGTAAAAGTTGCACCTAAGGCAAAGAACCAGGCCCCTACCCCTTTGTTTTTATTTCCCCCAAAAAGAGCATTATTTCTAAGCACGATAAAAAACATCCTTAGCTCATTTGCAAACGAAAGTAAATTACAAATCCAGTGTCATTATTATTAGGTTAAATGAATTAAATTTCAACTTATCAAACAAACAAACTAGTGTCAAACTATTAAGTCTAATTCATTAAATGTAACAAAACTTAAAATAAAAAAAACCGACACTTCCAGAATCAAATTCATATCCAATATAATTTATATATTTTGACTTTTTCGAGTTTCGAAGTTGAGATTGTCAATTTTTGACTTTTGGTTCTATCTGCTTGCTAATGCCTAACATGGTAGGGAAGTATAGACTTAATAAGAACTTTGTGAACTTGTATGGTCAATGGTGAGATGTTTAAATATGACTTCCATTATTTATGCGTATGAATATATTGGGAATTGGGTACATCGTTAATGACTTACTGAACAGGTTTTAAATGACTTAATACCAAATCAACACTAATCATATCATAAACGCACTTTGTATTCATATACCTAACCTTAAATGTCCTTATTTTATACATATTGAAAATTTGATTGACCTCAATAGAATATTGAAACAAAGGGTATTTAAACATTGTGGTGCTTGTGCTTTCCAGCAACGACAACCATCACGTTTTGTAGTTGTTTGTTTTTTTGCGTTTTGCCTATTTCCGTTGGGAGCACTCACATGCATACGCACAAATTTGGGGCCTCCCTGAATCCAATTGGACATCGGAAAATTAAAAATTTTAGAAATAAAAAATAAATGCTTTTTTTTAATCAAATCAATGTATAATTAATGCATTGAGTTGCCATCGGCATTGCCATGGGTAAACATAATTTTTTATTTTCTACTAAAATCTTTTCTAGCAGTCATAACATTCAAAGCAAAATAACCAGCAGCCCACCAATTCCACATAATAAATATAAATTTTAAATAATTAGTTTGCTAGTTTTTTTTGAGACAATCTCAAGAGTAGGGAATTACATTGGCATGAGCTCTAATACATACATACATACATACATAAATACATACATATTAGGTTCTCAGCAAACAGACAGCGCCAAATACACACGATAAAACAGTTGATAATGAAAACAAGTAAGAAGGCTATAGAAATACCGACTAAACGATACCCTGATCCTTATACTTTACGCGTACAGTCAGTGCTTGCAAGTATGTGTGTGTGTATGTGAGCACATAATGCATATTGCATACTCAACTTCAATGTTCTTTATCTCCGGTGTTTCTTAACCGATTTCAATGAAAATTGCTCAGATTTTTATTATTTTGTTAAATATTTTTTGCATAAGTATGTAACAGACAGAAGGGATCTCCGACCCCATAAAGTAAATATATTCTTGATCAGCATCAACAGCCGAGTCGATATAGCCATGTCCGTCTGTTCCCCCCCGTGGGCTGCCACATTGTCGTGGTGGGGGGGCCCGGCTCGGAGCACATCAAACCAGGCGTATTACCGTGGCCGCTAAGAGCAGACCTAGGGGAAGGAACCCCGAAATAAAACCAAATATGAAAGGTGTACAGAGGAGTAAAGTTACGGTGCAGGGGGTCAGATCCCCAGTACCGGCGGCCGTCAGGGGTGTGCAAGCGGGCCCCGGGGCGTCGATAACAAGCGACCGCAAAGCATCGGAGGTAGACCACTTGGCCTGATAAAGACGTAGACATCTCGGAGGATGTGAACCAAAGTGCACAGGCAAGGAGTGAGGAGGAAAGGTAAACACTACGGTGCCTAGAACCAGTAGCCAAAATGAAATCGGCTGCAAACAAACAAAAGAATGTGTCTACCGAGATAAAAAGGAGTATCGCTATTCTGGATGATGCCTTAGCCACTATGCAGGAATGCAGAAAGGCCTGGAAAAGGCTTGAGGAAGAGGAAAAGAGGATCTCGTTAGAAAAACTGAGTACGGCGCCAGAGAAACGCCACGCAGCGAGCCCTGCAGGCGTAGACGTAAAACGTATCAAGACGGCGGACACCAACCGAAGTAGTGGTCGCATCGAAGAGAACCAAAAGAAATAGAGAGGCAGGAGGACCGGCAAGGCAGCAGCGAATGCCATCCTCATTCGCCCAGAAGGGGGACGAAACTACGCCAAAATATTACAAGAAATGAAGGGCTAGGTGAATCCTGAAAGCACAGGGGTGCTGATAAGAGCCATCCGGGAGACCCGTGCGGGGGGCGTCCTTGTGGAAATGAGTGCAGGCTCTAAGGATAGTGGGGCATTCCGAGACACAATCGCGGTGCCACTCAATGGGCTGGCTGCTGTGTCCTGCCTAGAGCCGAGGTGTAGCGTAGAGATCCGAGATCTGGACTGCCTCACTGAGGTAGTTGACATAAGGGAGGCCCTTAAACGAGATGTTCCCAGCATGGGGGACGTTAAGATTGGGCTAATCCCAAAAACACTTAGGGCACAAAAGATGGCGGTGGTCGAGATGAGGATGCGAGACGCATCCCATCTCCTGAAACGAGGAAAGATCCATATTGGATGGGCGGGGAAGACCTAAAGCACAAAACAGGGTCGGGAAATCGCAGCGCGTTTAGGGAGGTGCTAGGGAAGCCAAAAAATAGGTCTGTGAAATGATCCGTGTCTTACAAGCTAACTTAAAGAGGAGCCGTACCGCAAAAGACCTACTGCAACAGCTGGCAGTAGAAAAGGCGGTCGACCTTGTACTTGTAGGCGAGCAGTACCGGAATTGAGGTCCAGCAACCTGGTACCAAGATTTACTCGGCACAGCAGCCATATGGATCCTGGAACCTGGTAGGACACAGGTTGCCGCGCATGGGCGGGGTAACGGTTTCGTCTGGGTGAGGTGTGGGAAAGTCACCTTATTCAGCAGCTACCTCACGCCGAACCAACCGAGCCAAAACTACAGAGAACAGTTGGAGGGCCTGGGAGATGGTGGAAGTGGTATCGACCTCGGGGCACAGAGTGGTAGCCGGTGACTTAAACGCAAGGGCAAGGGAATGGGGTATGCCTGACCCAAACACCCGGGGTAAGCTAGTGATGGAAATGGCGTCGAGAACGGAGCTACTGGTACTGAACGTGGGCAATGTCACGACCTTTCGAAAACCAGGAGCAAGGGAAACAATTCCGGATATCTCACTGGCATCTGAGGGCCTTGGCCAGTCCATCCGGGACTGGCAAGTCATTGAGCACTATACCGAGAGCGACCACCAGTATATTGTTTTTGGAATAAACTATGATAGTCCCCAACCGAGGTTGAGTACGAGGATAACCGGCAGGTGGAATGCAGCGCGGCTAAAGACCGAACCCTTTGAAAGGGTACTAGCGAGGGGCGCCGCACGGCTCGAAAATTTAGGTCAAATTACAGACTTAGAAGCAGGAACATTGGTAACCTCAACCATGAACGTTATCAGTGCGGCGTGCGAGGTTTTATGCCCCGCAGTAGGCCCCGCCACGCTAAAAGGTCGGTCTACTGGTGGAGCAAGGAAATAGAGCTCCTGAGAAGAAAATGCAACAGGCTGCGTCGGGCTGCGCAGCGCGTTAGAAATAGAGTAGAAGTCGGTGAAAAGGCGGCGGAACATAAGGTCGCGAAGAAGGAGTTGGTGGAGGATGTTGAAAGGGATCCCTAGGGACTAGGCTACAAACTAGTAAACAGGAAACTGGGAGCCTTGAAACCGGTAGAAACCATGGAAGCTGTGACGATGAAGAGCATAGTTAATGCGCTATTCCCACAGCACCCAACCAGACCGACAAGGGTGTGGGAAACGAGAGAAACAACCCCAACCTTCACCCAGAGAGAACTAGAAAAGGCATTTCTCTCGGGTACCGAGCGAGGCGCTGAAGTTGGTCTATCACCAAAAACCCAAAATACTGCTGCGTATGTACAATGCATGCCTAGAAGAGGGTGTCTTCTTCTCACGCTGCAAAACGGCAAGGTTAGTGCTCATCAGCAAGGGAAAGGGCGATCCGGAATCTCCTTCGGCCTACCGACCACTGTGCATGCTGGACACAGCGGGAAAGGTCATGGAGAAACTGATCAGAGCCAGACTAACAGAAGCAGTTTGTAACGCAGGTGGACTCTCACCGAGGCAGTACGGGTTCAGGGCCGGCCGATCCACTAGAGACGCCGTCCTCGATGTAATGGCAGCGGTGGAAAAAGCCGAGAACCACACCAAGTACTCGAAAAGAGTGGTACTCTTGGTGACACTCGACGTGAAGAATGCGTTCAACTCGGCGAGATGGACAGACATGATGGAGGCTCTGGAGCAAAAATTCAAGGTTCCGGCCTACCTACTCCGCGTAATCGATGCCTACCTCTCGGATCGTGGACTTGTCTACGAAACCAAAGAAGGCTCCCGCAGAATAGCCGTGACGGCAGGGGCGGCGCAGGGATCCATCCTAGGCCCGGATCTGTGGAACGCCACTTACGATGGTCTGCTAAGATTGGAAATGCCAGAAGAAACGGACCTAGTTGGGTATGCGGATGACGTAGCTGCACTAGTGGCAGCACGGGACATACCAAGGGCACAGCTCAAGCTCAACCAGGTGATGAGGACGGTCAGCAGCTGGATGACGGAACATGGGCTATCACTGGCGCTAGAAAAAACAGAAGTGGTAGTCCTGACCAAAAAAAGAATACCAACAATCATCACGGTGAGAGTTGGAGAAGCCATGGTGACGTCGAAACCGGCGGTCAGATACCTGGGCATTATGATAGATTCCAAGCTGAATTTTTTCCAACAGATCAAACAAACGGCAGACAAGGCGGCAGGTGGAGTGACTGCGCTCAGCAGACTTATGGCCAACGTTGGAGGCCCATCCCCTAGTAGACGCCACCTTCTGATGAGCACGGTTCAGTCGGTACTGCTCTACGGAGCCGAGATTTGGGCCGACTCTCTAAACGTAGAAAAATACCGGAAGAGGCTGGCGCAAGTCCTAAGGAAGGGGGCTTTAAGGGTGGCTTCCGCATACCTTTCTTTCGGGACACGGCTACTTTCGCAAATTCCTTCACCGCATGGGAAAGGCAACATCGCCCGATTGTCCGTATTGTCCCGGCTACGAGGAAAACGCCGAACACACGTTTTTTAGCTGTAGCAAATGGTGGGGGAAGCGGTCGACGCTTAACCGAGAAATAGAGACGGACATCAATCCCGACAACATAGTGAGGGCTATGCTTCAAGAGGAGAACATCTGGGGACGGGTAGCACAATACGTGCAGAATATCCTTAGAGACAAGAAGCTAGAGATGGACCGAACACAGGGGGACGTTGAAAGACAAAACGAAGTAGAAGGCCATTGGGGCCTTACGATGGACCTTGCCCGAAGTAATGTGGTAAATGGTTCCAGGCAATTGTCCAGGGTCAGTCGAGTGGGTCGACGATAGAAGAACGGGGAGAGGGGTTTTAGTCGGTATACTTGCCGTTAAGGCACAGGAGCCCGACACACGGGTGGATATTGGCAAGCCACCTACGGCACGTAAAGTGTTTCCCCTCTCCAGCATTTGCCCAGGAAAAAAAAATAAATAAATAAAAAAATGTCCCTCCATCCGTCTTTCCGTCCGTATATATGAAGGCGTCGATCTCAGAGACTTTATGAGCTAGAGACTCCAGATTTGCAACTTAAGCTCGCCGAATCCCTAGGCAGTACAAGTTTGTTTTCGATTTTCGATAACTCTTCCCGTTTCCGATATACACATGGGATCGAAAACAACAAAATCTTGAATTTGGAAAACTTTGAAGTGGAGTTTGAAATATTAGACAAAATAATGATAATCTGTGAAAATTGAGAAACACCGGAGATATGGAACATTGAAGTTGAGTATGCAAAATGCAGTATGTGCGTACATACACACACCCATACTTGTCATGCAATCACATTTTTAAACGAGTTAATATAAGTTGAAGAAAATAAATTTATTGTTAGCTGTAAATCTTTTAGTATCTAAAACTGTTAAATCCTTTTGCTTCTCTTACAAAAATTTTGTTGCGTGGAATAATTTCAAAGTAAAGTTGTCGATTTAAGAAATTTTTTTTTGAAATTTTTCCACATTTTGCACCTTCAATATTTGTTTCCAAGCGGGTAGTAACATTGTCGGAGGCAGCAGCAGCTAACAAACAATTTAAACATGCAAATTATAAACCTATCTTATAACGTAACTTATAACGTAACTTATTCGCATCACTAGTTGTCGTCTTAGCCTTGCACTAATTGTCTTCTCTGCCTAACACTTCGTCTGGCTGCTTGGCATCGCTCATCTAGATCTCTCACACACACCTTTTTATACATTCGTTCGTTACGGTTGCGCGTTAACATCTAACTGTCTCGCGCATTATTTTTGTGGTAATTTACTGTGCAATAAAAACGCCACCTTCCGAAAAACAATTTGTTAAGCTAAGTAAATTATGGTGAATAAATGAAAGCATCTTGAAAGAAAAACTATCGTGTTTTGAACAAAGTAAAATACTGCACAAAACTTCTTTAAATTTAACATAGGTGAACACAAACTAGTGCCTCCTCTAAACATTTGGTGACCCCGACGTGATATTATTTTACTTGCTTTCATGGTGTTGTGTTGTTGTAAAAGTGTAAAGGTGAAAGATTATTAACTATCGTGCTAATAATTATTCAATGCGTCTTCTGCATAACTCGATGCAAAGACCACAAACGCGCTCACTCGCTAACATTTACGCTCTTGCACACACACTCACACACACTTTGAACACCTTCGCTCTCAGCTTGACTGCAAGCGCTTACACTCATTCGTCTTCGTCTGCCCGCCCGCACTCTTGCATTCGCGCAAGCTTGGCTGCTTATCTGCAAACGCTTAGAAACGGGCTGCGCTAGAACTTTCGGTAACTCAGCGGTCTTGTGCATTTTGTTTATCCGTTGTTTCGCCAACAACATACGGCAATTCGCAGTGCTGATCGCGTGAGTCTATCGTGACTAACACAAAAAATGTCGGTAAACGAACCTAATCAAAGCGCGGCTCTGCCCTCTGACTTTGACTTCTACAAAGCAAAGGCGCAATCTGTAACTCGGCAACTCAACGCGTTAAACGCATATTTAACTCCGGAGCAGCTCATGCATTTTGATGAAGCTGAACTGCAGGCTCGACTGGATTTAATTGCCAAAATGCAGTCTAGCTTTGATGCTGCGCAATCGAGCCTCGAGAAGCTTAATCTCATGGAGCTGACCACGGACGCAAGGCCGCAATTCGACCACCTCTGCTGCGAAGTGACATCGAAGCTTTCTCGCGAGCTTACCAACCTGCGTAAGACTTCCATGCTGCACTCAACAACAATTCGTCGCAACACGGACGAGCCAAGTGGTACTTCAAGGAGCTCAGCGCGTCTCTCTAGGCTACCACAATTTCAGCTTCCACGTTTTGGCGGTGCATATGTTGACTGGCCTGACTTCTTCGCCATGTACAACACTGTCGTCGGCCAAAACGAGGAACTATGCAACGTGGAAAAGTTCCAGCATCTCCGAGCATGCCTCACAGGACCAGCGTTGGAAGCGATTCGCGCTTTCGAACCAACGGAAGCTAACTATGACAAAGCCATGGAGTTATTAATCAATCGATTCGATAATAAATTGTTGCATTTTCAGGCACATGTGCGGTCTATATTTAGGCTCGCTGGGGTTGAAAGGGGATCGGCGAGCAGTCTGCGTCAATTGAGCGACAGCATCAATTCACATCTACGCGCATTGCACACAGTGGCATCTACGCAGGAGATAACAGATGGGCTGCTGATTCATCTCACCACATCCAAATTGGATCAAGCGACGCAGGAGAAATGGGAAGAAGCACTGCCCCTGAAAGGTCTGCCGAAATGGAGCGACATGGCCACATTCTTGGAGACGAGATGCCGTACGTTGGAAAACGTGGAATTCGCCATGGAAACACACACACCTGGCAAGCAATTGAGCAAGTCCAATACACAAGTTCGCAACACACTCATCATCAACTATGCGAATCTGCTGAGCATTACATATCAAGATGCCCACGATTCGTAAATTTAGCTCCCACCATGCGCTACAAGGAAGCTAAAAGGCTGCACCTCTGCCTCAACTGCCTTCGCAACGGGCATGGTCTGCAGCAATGCAAGTCTGGTCACTGCAAACATTGCCAGCAGAAGCACCATTCATTGTTGCATATGGACACCAACTCATCCACGCATCAGTTGCCCGACACAACGCATCCTCAAACCGCACATCGCATCTCGTCTCCACATACACATCGCCACCCTTGAAACAAGGCGAGACCGAATACGTGCTGCTCGCAACGGCTATCATATACGTCAGAAGTCAATCTGGCACTTTCGTACCATGTAGAGCTCTGCTGGATTCAGCATCGCAGCTCAACCTAATCACAACTCGTCTCGCTAACCAGCTTCAGTTGGATCTACACAACTCGAACGTAGCAGTATCAGGCATAGGCGAATCGTCGCTATCGCTAAACAAATCAGCTGATATATTCGCACAATCAGCAAATGGCTCATATGAAGGATCATTTTCTGCAGTCTTGACACAGAAAATAACGGATTATCAGCCCCACTTCAATATTAATACCACCAGCTGGAAAATACCGAACAATCTACACCTCGCTGACTCGTTATTTACAAGACGAGGGTCAAAGGATCGATATGCTCATTGGCGCTGGCATATTCTTTGACTTGCTCTGCGTTGGGCAAGTTCGACTTGGAAATCATTTGCCAACGCTCCAGAAGACCAGATTAGGCTGGATAGTGTCTGGAGGCTGTGCCGCTCACAAAAACTCATCGTTAGCTGCAGCCGACAAACCCTCAGATGCGCATTCGGAACTGGAATTGGAGCAGACTAAAATGCATTTACAGGATCAGGATCGTCAATTAAATCAGGCAGCGGATGCTATTACACCTATGCCTGCACCAGTGGTAGCACTCCGTCCACCTGGCACGGAGGTTGCCATGGCACCGGCCGTCGTAGCGCTCATGTATCCCAGTGATACGCGTCAAATGCAGCCACAACAGTCAGCGCAAATGGCTGCGCCCATACTTAGTCTTAATCCGCGCCTCGATAGCCACAAATCCGCCTCAGCGCACAAATTTAGTCGATCACGAAGCAAGTCACCAACGCGTAGCAACAACACGGGCAACAGCCGCTCTAGCAAGACCAACAGTAGCGCTCATCAAAGCGCCTCGAGTAGTAGCAGTCGCAATCGCAGTGACTCCAAGAGCTCAACATCATCCTCGGGCACCGATGGAAGGCACAAGAGCGACCAGTCTCCTGTGAAGCGTTCATCTAGCTCACGCTATGCACACAATGGCGGCTCACCGGCTTCGTCAAAACGCAAAGGTAGCTCACCACCCTTAAGCTCGCCCAGCAAAAGCAAACGCAATCCCACACACAAAGCTTCATCTAGTCGCAGCAAATCTGGAAGAGCCAGCAAGGAGCATTCTCGCAGTCGCTCACCTGTCTACAGGGATGTGGATATGCGGAGTGTTGAGCGCAGCAAATCACCAGAAGCAAGAGCAACCTCAGCAACAACTACAACAATCACAACTTCAACAAAACTGCAGCTGGCACCGTCAAACGAGCCGCTGGCAAGATCGCTGTGCTGCTCCTTAAGACCAAGTCTGTTGGAAACCTTGCACTTCCAACGGGGGGAGCATGTCGGAGGCAGCAGCAGCTAACAAACAATTTAAACATGCAAATTATAAACCTAACTTATAACGTAACTTATAACGTAACTTATTCGCATCACTAGTTGTCGTCTTTGCCTTGCACTAATTGTCTTCTCTGCCTAACACTTCGTCTGGCTGCTTGGCATCGCTCATCTAGTTCTCTCACACACACCTTTTTATACATTCGTTCGTTACGGTTGCGCGTTAACATCTAATTGTCTCGCGCATTATTTTTGTGGTAATTTAATGTGCAATAAAAACGCCGCCTTCCGAAAAACAATTTGTTAAGCTAAGTGAATTATGGTGAATAAATGAAAGCATCTTGAAAGAAAAACTATCGTGTTTTGAACAAAGTAAAATACTGCACAAAACTTCTTTAAATTGAACATAGGTGAACACAAACTAGTGCCTCCTGTAAACAAACATCATTCTCTCATAAGCTTAGCAAAACAAACTCACAGTATGCAGAGTTTTTAACCGCCAGACCCAAGCCACATGAAAGTTAAAACCCTAAAAGCCTGTGAAACCTGTCTAAAAATTCACAAGACCATACTATCTACAAAAGCATGTGAGTGTGTGTGGGTGTTTGTGTGTGTGTGTGTATGGGTGACTTAACCAACAAAACCACAGCAAATAACTTAGCACGTTTTTTGGGATTCTCTTTTTATAAGATTTCATGGTCTGCTTGTTGTGCTAAATGGCCGACGTGATGTGTGTTTGTATGTGTAAATATTTGCAGCCGCTTTGCATTTCACATCAATCGCAACATATGTACATTTGTTTGTATATGTAAAGCGTAAGGGTTGTGATATCCAAATTGAAATCCAATTTTTATTTCCGGTAACAGGTGTGGAGGTCGCAACACTTTTGAATACATTTTCAATAAACTAATTTATTAGTTATTCTGCGTTATGGTTTTCTTTGTTTGTGTTTGTTTTATGCTCGTGCACCTTTTGAAAATTTTGTAGTTGGTTGTTTTTATGTTGTTTGGCTTTTTACAATCGAAATTGAAACCCATCGCGTTGTTTACGATCGTCTCGATGGCACCGGCCGCAAAATTTTGGCTTCGCTTACCTCACAAGAGGATGCGATTATGTTGCAGCGTCGTTTGGATGAAATGAATCAACGTTGGAATAATTAAAAATCGAAAAGTATTGCAATCAGGTAAGTGCTTTTTCCAACCCTCCCGACTATTTTTATACCCTGATTCCATTAAAAATGGGAAAAAGGGTATAATGGTTTTGTGCAAATGTATGTAACAGGCAGCAGGAAGCATCTCCGACCCCATATATTCTTGATCAGCACCAACAGTCGAGTCGATATAGCCATGTCCGTCTGTCCGTATGTATGAGCCAACCGACCTCAGAGACTATAAGAGCTAGAGACTCCAGATTTCGAACTTAAGCTCGGCTAATCCTTAGGCACCGGAGATATGGGACATTGAAGTTGTGTATGCAGTATGCAGTATACATACTTGCAAGCACTGACTGTACGCGTAAAGTATAGTGATCAGGGTATCGTTAAGTCGGGATTTCTCGCGCCTTCTTACTTGTTTTTATTATAAGCCACTTATTTATATCAATGACACCAGTCAAGAAAACCAAAAATCTTAGAAGAATTGATGATTAGCCCACCCCAAAAATAACACATTCATATAAACAGCGGACCGGCATAGCCCAAACGTCTTAGTCGGGTGCCTCTCTGCCAAAATAAATGTGAACAAGAATACGAGAGTGCACAGTCGATTCGACAGACGTAGTGCTGTGGGTTTTGTACGCAACGAAACTAGCAATGGAGCTAAAATATTTTATATATTATGTACCTACTCGTTGATTCAGGTTATCTCAGTTTTCACATATCAAAAATTTTGTTTGATAATAATTATACTTACATTTACATTTAAAAAATCGGTTAATTGATTAATCCAATGATGTTTTGAAAGTGCAGGTGTATGCCACATATTGACACCATTAATTCCAAAGGCAAGCTTCATTCTCTGTGAAAAAAAATTAATTAAATTCAAGTAAGAACTGCTTTTCCGAATGTTATATACACTTGCAAAGCTTGCTTGTTTTTAATGTAAAACTTGTTACAGATCTTGCATTTGTGGCAAAACGCTTTCCTTTCATATTCATTTTGAGTCTGGGGAACAAAAAGAAGTTACAGGGGGCAAGATCCGGTAAATATGGGGGGAAGGGATAGATGATCAGTGTCATGGCGTTTTTGGTCAAAAATTGCGAAACATTTAAAAAAAAAATGAAAGGAAAACGTTTTGACACTGTGGAGGAGCTGAAACAAAAATTGCCGAGATGTAAAAAGTTGTTTTGCTAAAAAAAAAAACTTACAGGCGAACCGATGCACGCACACACAACTTTGTACACGCACGGGTGGCGTGACACTAACGGACACGTGGTCAAACAATAGGTTCCCTCAGCTCAGCGTAGTTCCCGGAACTCATGGGTCCCCCTCGTATATATGCTTTAAGGGGTCCAATATGCTTCATTCTGTCATGAAAAATTTAACATACACTTTTCAAGTGTATTAATCCGTCCGTCTGTCCGCCCGTATGTATGAACGCGTCGATCTCAGAGACTATAAGAGCTAACTTAAGCTCGCCTAATCCCTAGGCAGTACAAGTTTGTTTTTGATTTTCGATAACTTTTCCCGTTTCCGATATACACATGGGATCGACAACAATGAAATCTTAAATTTTAAAAACTTTAAGATGGGATTTAAATTATTAAACAAAATAATGACAATCTGGGAAATTTTATAAAAATCGGTTGAGAAACACCGGAGATATGAATAGTTGAAGTTTAGTACGTTCAGTAAGTTGCAGTATGCGCGTACTCAAACACACACACACATACTTGAAGGCACTGACTACGCGTTAAGTATAGGGTTCTGGATATCGTCTAGTCAGGATTTCTCGACTAGAACCTTCTTACTTAAGAAGGCTTGCCAACTTTAACCAATTACTGGGATTATCCAAGCTTTAAAAATTTTGGTTCGGTTCTAGCACAGGCATAATAAATAAATGAATATAATTTGAAAATTACCTTTAAGCGTTTATCTGGTTGCTTTCTTATTTCTACTACAATAGAAACCATTTCGTTTCGATTATTTTCAATTCTCTGCTCTTTTGGTATATTGCAAATTATCCGCATCATATTTGTATCAATATCGTCACTCCAAGTGGTATCCAATTTGCCTAACATGTGTCCTGTAACATTGGAAATTGAATTAGTAAACAAAACTCAAATTTAAAGTATGCCATGTAAACTTTAAATGCACTTTTTTGCGGAATTCACCAGCTATCATCCCACCAAATTTGGTGACTCAGCTGTACAAATGTTGAAAATATGTGTAGATTATCGAATTAAACCCCAAAGTAATTTGCCATACAATCGATTTCAAAGTTAATTGCAAAAATTAAAGATTATAGACCAGTGGTCGGGGTAATGGTAATATTGAAAACTATATATTTCAAATTTTATCTGTCAAATTCTGCTGAGCTTTTTTTTTGCTCATCAACAAAAAAAAAGTCAACTTCCACAACAATATTGTGGGGTAATTCATTAAAAGTATATATTTACATTTTGTACTCTAGCGACCTTTTTTTTTCCTTCACTAACGGGGGTAACGGCAAGTTTGACAAAAATATTTGGGGTAATGATTCAAAAAGTTCGCCGACCACTGCTATAGACCAAGTAACCAAAGTAACTCGCCTATACTCCATGACGGAAACTATCCCTTCAACTCTATATATATATTTTTTATTTTTTGTAAACCCTGAACCCATTAAAAATGGGGTATAATAGTTTTGTGCAAAAGTATGTAACAGGCAGAATGAAGCATCTCCAACCCCATAAGGTATATACATATATTCTTAATCAGCATCAACAGCCGAGTCTATATAGCCGCAGACGGACATGGCTATATATATATATATATATATATATATATATATATATTTATGGAAGAGGTGGCAGAAAACGACTCAACAGGCAATCTCGCATTGACCCACAAGCTACCCCAAGAGCAGCCTAAATGGACTGAGAGAACAGTCAACTCAACAGGGGAGGATAGAGATGAAGAAATCTCGGAGGCTGGGGATCAAACTGCGCAGGAAAGGAGCGGGGAGGGAAGGCAAACACTACGGTGCCTAGAAGCAGTAGCCAAAATGAAAGCGGCTGCAAATAAACAAAAGAATGTCTCTATCGAGATAAAAAGGAGTATCGCTAATCTGGAAGATGCCTTAGCCACAATGCAGGCATGCAGAAAGACCTGGACAGGCCTTGAGGAATAGGAAAAGAGAAAAACAAGGGAAAAACAGTTTAAAAAAACTGAGTACGGCGACAGAGAAGCACCGAGCAGCGAGCCTTGCAGGGGTAAACGTTAAAAAACGTATCAAGACGGCGGACACCAATCCAAAAGTAGTGGTCGTATCAAGAGAACCAAAAGAATGGTGAAGCTAGAAGAAAGGAAGCTAGCAGTGGAAAAAACGATACCGCCAAAAGAGAGAGCAGCCCATTCGGAGCCAAGCAGGCAAGGCAAAACAGAGAGGCAGGAGAACCGGCAAGGCAGCAGCGGATGCCATGCTCATTCATCCGAAGGGGAGCGAACCTACGCCGAGATATTACAAGAAATGAAGGGCTAGGTGAATCCTGAAAGCACAGGGGTGCTGATAAGAGCCATCCGGGAGACCCGTGCGGGGGCGTCCTTGTGGAAATGAGTGCAGGCTCTAAGGATAGTGGGGCATTCCGAGACACAATCGCGGTGCCACTCAATGGGCTGGCTGCTGTGTCCTGCCTAGAGCCGAGGTGTAGCGTAGAGATCCGAGATCTGGACTGCCTCACTGAGGTAATTGACGAAAGGGAGGCCCTTAAACGAGATGTTTCCAGCATGGCGTACGTTAAGATTGGGCAAATCCCAAAAACACAAAGGGGACACAAGATGGCGGTGGTCGAGATGAGGATGCGAGACGCACGTAGGCGGGGAAGACCTAAAGCACAAAACAGGGTCGGGAAATTGCAGTCTGTGAAATGATTCGTGTCTTACAAGCTAACTTGAACAGGAGCCGTACCGCCAACGACCTGCTGCAACAGCTGGCAGTAGAAAAGGCGGTCGACCTTGTACTTGTAAGCGAGCAATACCGGAATAGAGCAACTTGGTAACAAGATTTACTCGGCACAGCAGCCATATGGATCCTGGAACCAGGGAGGACACAGGTCGTAGCCAATGGGCGGGGTAACGGTTTCGTCTGGGTGAGGAGTGGGAAAGTCACCTTTTTCAGCTGCTACCTCACGCCGAACCAACCGAGCGATAACTACAGAGAACAGTTGGAGGGCCTGGGAGATGGTGGAAGTGGTATCGACCTCGAGGCACAGAGCGGAAGCCGGTGATTTCAACGCAAGAGCAAGGGAATGGGGTATGCCTGACCCAAACACCCGGGGTAAGCTAGTGATGGAAATGGCGTCGAGAAAGGAGCTAGTGGTACTGAACGTGGGCAATGTCACGACCTTTCGAAAACCAGGAGCAAGGGAAACAATTCCGGATATCTCACTGGCATCTGAGGGCCTTGGCCAGTCCATCCGGGACTGGCAAGTCATTGAGCACTATACCGGGAGCGACCACCAGTATATTGTTTTTGGAATAAACTATGATAGTCCCCAACCGAGGTTGAGTACGAGGATAACCGGCAGGTGGAATGCAGCGCGGCTAAAGACCGAACCCTTTGAAAGGGAACTAGTGAGGGGCGCCGCAGAGCTCAAAAATTTCGGTCAAATTAGAGATTTAGCAGCAGCAACATTGGTAACCTCAACCATGAACGTTATCAGTGCGGCGTGTGAGGTTTCTATGCCCCGCAATAGGCCCCGTCAAAGGAAAAGGTCGGTCTACTGTTGGAAAAAGGAAATAGAGCTCCTAAGAAGGAAATGCCACAGACTGCGTCGGGCTGCACAGCGCGTTAGAAATAGAGTAGAAGTCGGTGAAAAGGCGGCGGAACATGGGGCCACGAAGAAAGAACTGCGAAGATCGATAAACAAGAGCAAGGCCTGCTGCTGGAGGGAGTTAGTGGAGGATGTTGAAAGGGATCCCTGGGGACTAGGCTACAAACTAGTAAACAGGAAACTGGGGGCCTTGAAACCGGTAGAAACCATGGAAGCTGTGACGATGAAGAGCATAGTTAATGCGCTATTCCCACAGCACCCAACCAGACTGACAAGGGTATGGGAAACGAGAGAAACAACCCCACCTTTCACCAGAGAGGAGAACTAGAAAAGGCAGTTCTCTCGATGAACAACAAAAAACGCCTGGCCCGGATGGGGTACCAAGCGAGGCGCTGAAGTAAGTATATCACCAAAAACCCGAACTACTACTGCGTATGTACAATGCATGCCTAGAAGAGTGGGTCTTCTTCTCACCCTGGAAAACGGCAAGGTTAGTTCTCATCAGCAAGGGAAAGGGCGACCCGGAATCTCCATCGGCCTACCGACCACTGTGTATGCTGGACACAGCGGGAAAGGTCATGGAGAAGCTGATCAGAGCCAGACTAACGGAAGCAGTTTGTAACGCAGGTGGACTCTCACCGAGGCAGTACGGGTTCAGGGCCAGTCGATCCACTAGAGACGCCGTCCTCGATGGAATGGCAGCGGTGGAAAAGGCCGAGAACCACACCCGGTACTCGAAATGGACAGATGGACAGACATGATGGAGGCTCTGGAGCAAAAATTCAAAGTTCCGGCCTACCTACTTCGTTTAATCAATGCCTACCTTTTGGATCGTGGACTTTTCTATGAAACTAAAGAATGCTCCCGCAGAAAAACGGCAGGGGCGGCGCAGGGATCCATCCTAGGCCTGGATCTGTGGAACGCCACTTATGATGGTCTGCTAAGATTGAAAATTTCAGAAGAAACGTACCTAGTTTGGTACGCGGATGACGTAGCTGAACCAGTGGCAGCACGGGACATACCAAGGGCACAGCTCAAGCTCAATCTGGTGATGAGGACGGTCAGCAGCTGGATGACGGAACATGGGCTACCACCGGCGCTAGAAAAACAGAAGTGGTAGTCCTGACCAAAAAAAGGATACCAACAATCATCACGGTGAGAGTTGGAGAAGCCATGGTGACGTCGAAACCGGCGGTAAGATACCTGGGTATGATGATAGATTCCAAGCTGAGTTTTTTTCAACAGATCGGCTGGCTGTTGCAAATAGAGTGGGAAGCGGTCGACGCTTAGCCAAGAAGTAGAGGCGGACATCAATCCCGACAACATAGTGAGGGTTATGCTTCAAGAGGAGAACAACTGGGGACGGGTAGGTATTGTGCAGAATATCCTTAGAGACAAGAAGCAAGAGATGAACCGAACACAGGGCAACGTTGAAAGACAGAACGAAGTAGAAGGCCATTAGGGCCTTTCGATGGACCTTTCCCGAAGTAATGTGGTAAACGGTTCCAGGCAAGTGTCCAGGGTCAGTCCAGTGGGTCGACGCTAGAAGAACAGGAGAATGGAACAGAAGAATGCATAGGAGCCCGAAGCGGGTGGATATAAAGTGTTTCCCATGTCTAGCATTACTCAGGAAAAAAACAAATAAATAAAATAAATTTATCTGTCCGTCCATATGTATGAATGCGACGATCTCAGAGACTATAGGCACTAGAGACTCCAGATTTGAAACTTAAGCTCGCCTAGTCCCTAAGTACAAGTTTGTTTTCGATAACTCTTCCCGTTTCTGATATAAACATGGGATCGATAAAAACAAAATCTTGAATTCGAAAAACTGAGACCGCGTTTGAAACATTGATAATCTGTGAAATTTTTATTAAAATCGGCTGAGAAACACCGGAGATATGGAACATTGAAGTTGAGTATGCATTATGTGCGTAGACACACACACACATACTTGCAAGCACTGACTGTACGCGTTAAGTATAGGGTGCAGGGTATCGTCTAATCGGCATTCGGGACTTAAACTTGTTTTAAACAATCGCAAACAGAAAATAATTAAAACAGAATTTGGTAAAAAAAAAAAAAAGTTAATTGACTTACCACAGTGATGTACATCAACTTCTGTTATTTGGGTACAAAAATAGCTCAGATTTTTGTCATTGTTAAATGCAGTAACCGAAAATAAACGAAATTCTTTAAAACTCAACTTTAGTTTGCCGCGTGTTGGTAGTTGATTATTTAAGTCCAAGTCCGAAATATCCGTGTAGATACATAAAATCCCATTGTTAACACACAATTCAAAGATGCAGATGTTGTTGTTTTCACGTGATGTTGCTGAATTTGGCTCCCACATTAATAAGTTCCAGTTGAGCCGGTTATAAATTATTTCAAATAACTCTTTGGATCTAAAAACATACGAAATTATTTTTTACTAATTTTCAATTAACTTTTTTATTGTAAATTTACTAAGATAATGCATATCAAAACATAACCAACAAGCAAGAATGATTTATTTTATTAGGCTCCAAAATTAATGATAGTATTTTTAAAGAGTAAAGGAGTGGCTAACAGGAGCCTTATTGTATATACGTACAAATGTTATTCCGGTTAGGTTTAAAAATGACCTATCAGTAAGGCTGGTTGAAATTGGTTTTAGTATTTGGTAAAAGATCGATTCATTCGTGAATCGATCCGTAAGCTTTCAGTAGGGAATGGATCTGGGATCTATTGTTATAAATCGAAGATAAAGATACTTTCATGATAGGCTTGCTCGCTGTCTCGCTCTTTAAATTTTAGTCTCAATTCAACCCTTATGATCGACGTATCCTTTTGGACGAATTTTTTTTATGCTAATTAGGACTTTTCATTTTCTCTTTTTATACCCTGATCCCATTACAAATGGAAAACAAGTAAGAAGGCTCTAGTCGAGATATCCCGACTAGACGATACCCTGATCCCTATACTTTACGCGTACAGTCAGTGCTTGCAAGTATATATGTGTGTGTGTGTACGCGCATACTGCATAGTGCATACAAAACTTCAATGTCCCATATCTCTGGTGTTTATTATCCGATTTCAATAAAATTTTCACAGATTGTCATTATTTTGTTTTATAATTCAAATTGCATCTCAAAGTTTTCCAAATTCAAGATTTTGTTGTTATCGATCCCATGTGTATATCGGAAACGGGAAGAGTTATCGAAAATCGGAAACAAACTTGTACTGCCTAGGGATTAGGCGAGCTTAAGTTCCAAATCTGGAGTCTCTAGCTCTAATAGTCTCTGAGATCGACGCGTTCATACATACAGACAGACGGACAGACGGACAGACAGACATGGCTATATCGACTCGGCTTTCGATGCTGATCAAGAATATATATACTTTATAGGGTCGGAGATGCTTCCTTCTACCTGTTACATACTTTTGCACAACTTCATTATACCCTTTTTTCCCATTTCAGGATCAGGGTATAAAAAGGGTATAATAGTTTTGTGCATAAGTATGTAACGGGCAGAAGGAAGCATCTCCGACCCCATAAAGTATATATATTCTTGATCAGCATCAACAGTCGAGTCGATATAGCCATGCCCGTCTGTCCGTCCATCCGTAAGTATGAGTCAACCGATCTCAGAGACTATAAGAGCTAGAGACTCCAGATTTTGAACTTAAGCTCGCCTTATTCCTAGGCAGTACAAGTTTGTTTTAGATTTTCGATAACTCTTCCCGTTTCCGATATACACATGGGTTCGATAACAACAAAATCTTGAATTTGGAAAACTTTGAGACGCCGTTTATACCATTAAACAAAATAATGAAAATCTGTGAAATTTTTATTGAAATCGGTTAAGAAACACCAGAGATATGGGACATTGAAGTTGTGTATGCAGTATGCAGTATACGCGTACACACACAAACACATACTTGCAAGCACTGACTGTACGCATAAGGTATAGGGATGAGGGTATCGTTTAGTCGGGATTTCTCGACTAGAGCCTTTTTACTTGTTTAAACCCTGAGCTCATTGAAAATGGTTTTTTAAAAAAAAAGAGTTTTTATACCCTGAACCCATTGAAAATGGCCAAAACATAGACCACAAAATGACTATAGCCTTCTTTCTTGTTTAAATGACTATTTTCGTAAATTAGTCGCACGGGTCTACAAAATAATTGTTAATTATTTGTTTTTCTTAAAAACATCGAACTATTTTCTAATGTATTTTTGAGTGCTGTACACGAAGGCGCTTGCAAAATTTGCGAGTCCGCGTCTGGATTTTGAAAAAAAAAATGGGTGTAAAGACCCCAAAAATGTGTTTTGGGAGTTTTCAGTTGGTTTTCTTCTTTCTGACGTGCCAAAACCATCTTTTAGGTTTTCTAAAAAATATACAACGTGTATATGTAAGGACTTAAAAACATACTGAAATATTTATATTTAACTTACTCTAGTACAATTTTCATATTTGCAACAGAAACCAAAATTTGTAAGCTGCTCGTATCTTTACAACCTTTACAGAATTCGTTGATTTCATCAGTGTCTCCTGGCAAAAAGAAATCGGTCTTGTCTGTAAAAGAAAAAACAGTAAGTGTGTAATTTAGTACTGATAATTTAAGAGAACAAAATTTTAAATTTATCGTAAGCCTATAAAATGGGTTACAAGGGTATAATGTGGGTATTAAGTGCAAATGTATGTACCAAGCAAAGACTTTTTATCGCACGGACTAAAACAAATATGCTACGAAGATCACGAATATCTAGACAAATGACAAAAAATATTTTAAGTAGGACAAAAAGATGTGACACTATGTGTTAGTTGGTAAGATAGGTGAATCACAAAACTAAAACCAACACAGCCACGCAAAAAAATAAACCGACCATATTTGGTAGTTATTTTTGTGGTTATCTCGAAAGCCTTATCTAATGGAAAGAAACTTATCATGGATTCCGACGCAGTAGCCCCAAAAACATTTGTTTACAAGTAAGAAGGCTCTAGTCGAGAAATCCCGAATAGAAGATACCCGGAACCGTAAACGCGTACAGTCAGTGCTTGTAAGTGTTTTCTTATTTTATTTTATTTTTTATTAATTTTTTAATATAAACACAACTTTAGGTCTATAAAAGGCAAAGACCTATGACTACATTTATACTAAGCTGTTAAACAAAAATTATGTTTTCCGTTGCTCGGGCGGAACTGCCGTTAGGCATTGAGTCGCCCGAGCTGTAAAATCCATCATACTGCGATTGCAGCTCTTTCTCTTTCGAGACTTCTGCGCTTGCAAATTATCATCATGTTACTGGTCGGCTCTCCTTGCTGTTAACTGCCAACCATGAGGCTGATAATGTTCTCTACCTAAATACGATTGTGAGGGCGTTGTCGCGTCTTCGTTGCCGCTAGATGCATTATAGAGCTCTGATGCCTCACGCACAAGTTCGTCTAAAGGTAACGACAAAGAAATTGCTCGCGCAATAATCATTCATATGGTCACGATAGTACCAGATCTCGATTTGAGGAGGACCTTGATTATGACAAGCTGGAAAGATTGTGCTAAACAATTAAACAGGAGGTACCAAAGGTCTTTGAATGCATGTACATATTGCATGTCTGCAGTTCATAATATATAATGTCGATATAATGCCGTCGATGCCATTCCCGTAATGCAACGTTTTGAGTGTGTCAAAACTGAAAACTGAAAAAAAACACGAGTTTGGCTCGACACTGGCTCTTAGATTAAATTTATGTCTGAGAGCATGGCACAGAGGTTGCGACTCAAGCGGGAGCCACTTTCCTTTGCTATCGCATTTGTAGATGGTGCTTGTGCATTAATTCAATCTCGTTTGGATTATCATACTTCATCCGCTGAGTGTTGGATACTTGAGTCATTTTTCACATCTCAGCTGGGACAGTCTATATATTCCTCTGAAAAATACCGAAAACATTAATTTGGCAGTTTTATAAGCCAAGGTAAGGTTGACGTTGTTTTGTGAGCGGACAAGCATGACGATATGCTAGCAGGTGTAGATAAGAGCTAGACAACATCTGAAACCAAGTGAGTGTAATGGACTCTGTAGAGTTCTACTGGCCAAGTGGGCTTCCAATTGCCAGAGTCAGTCGTTTGTAAGTGAAATCACAAAAAAAAATTGATGAGCAAAGCCTTTTGAAAAAGATTAAACAAAGCGTGAGAGCTTGTCCATAGCCGTTTGTTTGATCCTCTTAACTTATTATGTCCATTGTTATGAAGGCAAAGATGTTATTGCAGGTATTGTGCAGACCTTAGGTAGATTCGTATGAAGATCTTCCTATGAGTCTCACCACTGCATGGAATAAGTGTATCACTACCCTGCAGGACTTACACAAAAAAACAATTCCTTGGTAAAAGTGTTTACAGTTGTACCAAAAGGTTCAAGTCCACGGCTTTTCTGACGCCTCCAGTCCCGCCTATGGTTATTGTATCTAGATACAAACATGCAACAACAGAGACGTTGGCTTGTCTTTATTAACTGCAAAGTCTACTCAATGTGAAAACACACAGCTAGAGCTTTGTGTTGTTCCTTTTTTGAAAAGATTGGCCAGCAAAAGTGCAAAATTTTCGATAGAAAGCGTGACTCGGGTACGTTGGGTACATTTGTGGAAATCGGCAAATGGCAGAAGCTTTGGAATAGTGTGACGTCACGAAACGGATTCCCATCTGACTGACATAGTTTCAAGGAGAACCAACATCAACGAAATTTTATGTTCTATGTGGTTCAATGGGCAAAGGTTTTTTGATGGCAGAAGTTTAAACTAGCGTTAAAAGTTTAAACACTTACTGCATTCTGCAATTACTTAATCGGCAAATTTTGTTTTCTAAACTGGTCGGCATACATGCTTGCATTCTGTTTCAAGCAGCTTAGAAATGATTCGCACATTGTATCTACATCAGCAAGGAAAATAGATTCTTCAAGCTAAATGCAAACAACATTCGGCGGTGAGTTAATTGTATTGTTAAAAAGTTGGCAGTACTAGCACCAATGCTGCAGTTATTGAATTAATTTATGCAATTACATCAATTACTTTTAATTTGAGTTAACTCGAGTATGTGCTCGTTTACTACACGGCCCTATCTCATACGACGCTAAGTTCCCCCTTTTATAACCAAAGAGGTCGGAGTTCGTCACCCAATTTATTAGGCATTTGCACCTTAGGCACTACCATGCTGGTGCAAAGGTATTTGTTGGTCTGTTGTGGCAGCAAGTTTGGGTGACTTTAGATTTAAGCCAACATTATTGGGGCAAATAATGGAAAATTTTCCAGCAGACCGTTTTCGAGAAGGTCGGCCGTTTAGAGTTAGTAAGTTAGAGTTAGAGTTGTGAACCAACTTAGCCTCAGTTATGACGAATATTAAGAATCCCAAAATATGTGTAAGGCGAACGCTTGCGGTTATAATTTCATCTTCTTCAAATGCAGCGAGCTAACATTGACAATCAGTTCATTTAAGATCCCTATGCTTGCAGTTATGTTATTAATTATACTAACAAGTGCCAGAGAGGTATTTCAAAACTAATGCGTGATGCAGTAAGTGAGTTTAGTAGGGGCAATGTAACAATTAAGCAAAAGTTACAACATATAGGACACAAATTCATTTCGAGTACGGCAATATCCAAGAAGCCGCTAACTGTATGTACTTTATTTGTTTATATTAGTACTTCATTGCCAAAGCAAAGGGTTCTTAAGTCTAGGGCCCAGTAACAAAACTTACCCGTTGACTCAACAGATATATTTGAATTACGTCTTATAGATCATTACGTTCAGTGCCCCATCGCTTTAGAAAAGCTGATCGTGCTGTTTTTATAGTTCTAGCAAAAAGCTAGTTGGTGCTTGACAATATATTAATAAATATATTAATAAATGATAACGAAACACCCCGCACTCCTGAAGCATTAGATTTCGCTCTTCGCAATTGTAGGGGTTTAATAAGAAAGAGTCATATTCCGATACGTTATATTCAATATTTACACTGTTAAGACCACTTAATTTTAGGAGCTAGTTAGAAGTATATTCATTTAATATGACAAAATTAAATTCTATTCCCACTGACGCATTCTTGTACCGCTGACGGTATCAAAGCTACTCATTTAAATACTGCAAATAGGGTAAATTTTAAATTAAATTTTTTGTCATTGCTTTAAATCTTCCGAGACACAGAGGCTGTGTATGTCAATTCTTTTAAAACCACTGCCAAAAATATGATTACGGTCACTGGGGCAACAGGCATTTTGATGCATGTAAACTTCGATAATTGCTCGCTTTTCAAGATAAAATGCAAGCTGATGTTATTTTGACTGATTTAAGTAAGGCTTTCGACTCTTTAAATCACTACCTTTAAATTTATAAATTTAAACTTTTGGGCTTTCCCAACAATCTTATGCTTTGAATTAAGAATTACTTCATGTTTCCAAGCGGTTCAGGTCAGTTCTGGTGTTCCACAAGGACGCCACCTTGGACCGTAATTATTTATACTGTTAACAAACGTTCTTCCCTCTGTAAAATTATGCACATCGGCTGCAACTCTTCTGTCTAGTCATAAGCCACAAAGTTATTTAGACAACTCACAAACTTGGGGAGGAGTAAACTTATTGTGTCTCAATTGTAGTAAATGGAAAGTTATGTCTTTTTATAGACGAATGCCCTTTTTAATACCTATATTCTGGAAAACAGACTACTAGATCGGGTTTAAAGATTTGGGTGTACTAATGGACTCAAAGCTCACATTTGACAAGCATACATCATCCATTACAAATCGAGCATCAAGTGCGTGTGGTTCATTAAGCGCTGGTCGAAGGACATCGCCGACACAACAAAGTAACAAAAACTTTTTATATTTCTCTTGTACGACCGATTCTTCAATATGGATCTTGTATGTGGTATCCCAAATACAGGATTCGTCAGGATAGAATAAAATCGGTACAAATACAATTTCTGCTCTTTGCACTTAACAAAGTACATTTTAGCTTAAAAATATTTCTTCTCTTTCTGATCGTAGAACAGTGCTAGGAATAACCTTATTCAACAAACTAATTAATAGTGAAATTGACTCTTCTGAATTTATCAACCAAATTAGCTCTGCAGTTCCGATCAGATATACTAGAAATTTATTACCTATATCTCTTCAAGCTTGTTACTCTAACTATGCTATCCATTACACTTTGCGGATCTTATGTGCTCTATATTACGATCTTTGCTTCAAAATACATAGTGCCACTCCTACTTGCTTTCTAAAAAAAATTAGTGTCATCTGTCTACAGTCAGTCGGGCAGGACGGACGGGTGGGTCGCTTTGTGCTTCACAAGCCGATGCTTGGTATCGGTACTTAGTAACGTTAGTTAGTACATCTACGTCCAACAATAAAAAAAAATAAAATAAAAGTTTGCACATCAAGCTCCGATATATAAAATAGTCAAAAGTTTTCAATATAAAAGGAACGAGCAAGTTAATTTTGACAGTAAGCTGTTTCAGAAGTCAAGGAGGTACGTGTACCAAAGTATTGATTTTCGCATGCAGCAAGGTGCAATAAAGTATCTTGTAGTAGGGCAACATCAGCATCGGGTTTTTTCGTTGTTGGTGACTTTGCACCTCCCAGACCCCCTAAAAATTACGACAACGTTCAAAACCAATTGCAGCTTTGCGGACAAAAAAAATCGTAGAACACATTTCGATAAGTTACTTAACTGTTCCGCCGCCACAATACAGAAAGCCTACATTGCCACATTAAAGATGTAAATTAATGCACCAGTCTTCCGTTCTGTGTTTCGTTGAAGCTTCATCGCACACTATCGACAATATCAAAGGGTTTAATATTGTTGCTTTTATGGATTGTCAGGTAGTGCCTCACGCACTACACTAAAAGGGAAATCTACATTTTCGTTAGGCAGGTATACAATTTTTTTCAAATAAAAACTGTATAATATTGGGTGATTTTAATTCGTGTTTAGGAAAATTTGAAGCATGCGGCCCTATTTATATTCAACTTCTCAGAAAAGGATTAAGGTGCTTGTTAGATTTTAAAACGTCCACTACCAATTGTGACTCTCACTACTAAATTTATTATAGCTGAGTTCAGTGTATCTTCTTGTTGAGCTCTCCCGACTAGAGCCTTCTTACCTGTTATATTTTGGTTGAAAAGATTTAGTTAACAAAGTTTATTTTATGTTGTTTTAAACGGATTTGTAGTTGTTCACAGTTTATTGTATTATTAAATTTTTTAGGAAATTTATGTAAGTTTCAACATTTATTAATACAATAAATTGTGAACATCGTTTCCGAAATTTGGGAAATGTTTAAGCAATTTAAGTTAGTTAACCAATTCACAAATTTCAGAAACTTCTGATTCGAGCAGTCCTTCTCAAGTGAGAATTTGACGCCGCTTAGACTAAAATGATCGATACCGATACATACGGCAATACTGGCGATTTCAGAGCACGGCAGATTAGCTAAACTGTCAGGCCAGACTCCAGCAACCCATTTCCCCGATCTCACACACAGTGTTACTTTTTAAAAATTACATATAACTTAGTCATGAACCAAAGTTTACACAGTGTGGTCTAATTTGGTAACTGGAAACTTTTTTTTAAGATCTGCATCAAAAAATTTAAAGCCACAAAGATACGTGTCAGACACCGACAGCCATTAACTTTTTTAAGACGGAAATGTTTTTATCTTTCAAAACTTTTGAAAAAAATTTGGTGGAAGGATAGCTGCTAACTCAATGACCTGTATCAAAAAATGTTCAAAGAATGCGCCTACCCTTGCTGCCCTTCGTAGCAAGCACACACTTTACCACCAGTGCTAGTACTGGTATCAGAGTTTACCGCAGTTGGTTGCTTTCGGATATTTGTCACTTGTTTTATTGTTTCCAGGTGGAATTTTTATACTTTAATACCGAATGTGAAGAATACAGGTTTTGTGCATGTTCATGGTGTCTTTCCGTCTGTGTATCTGTCATTCTGTATATGCGTACGACCGCGCGATCCACCAATTAAGCAAGATTGAAAACTCAAACTTGGCGAATTTCTTGGTCTATGGCTTTGTAAGATAAAGTGTCAATATTGGGGCGCTACGTTAACTGGAGAAATCGATAACAAGTCAATACACCTCAAGGTTCAAACGATTATACAGACATGCTTCCTAAATTTTAACAGCTAATCACCAAATTTGGGGAAAAGATAGCTACTGGCTTTTCCCAAAATGCATACCTTTTTTTATAGCCACGACCACCCAATCAGCCTTTAAGCCACCCTAATCTTGATATAAGAAATACAGTTATCTTTGAAATTTGTTCACCAAATTGGGTAGAATATCCCCCAAAGATCTGCATCAAGATTGTAGATGCACCGCCCACATTTATCACCCGACTTTTTAAATAAGAAATGGCATCTTATTTTGTGGCTATTAGCTAGTGACACCCCAAAGATCTGCTTCAAAGTTTGGATGCGACGTCTACCTTTGCTACCTTATTTAAAACCAGAAATCTCCATTTCTTCTTTTTTGCAGGCAGAATCCTTAAAAGCTCGTTTTATACTGGTTTCAAAGTATTCCGTAGTCGGTATCGTCTGACTGCAACATTTTCACTTGTTTTTTTTTTGACAAAAAGCAGCTTCATCATAAGCAGTGGAGTTAATATTTCTTTCTTTTATACCCTGAACCGTTTTAAAATGGGTAAAAAGGGTATAATGGTTTTGTGCAAAAGTATACTTGTTTACCATGAAAGTGTATGTCATAGGCGGAAGGAAGCAAATCTGATCAGCGTCTCTTGATCAGCGTCTCTTGATCAGCATCAACAGCCGAATCGGTTAAGCCGTTTTCAGCTCACTGTCTATCCGTCCGTTAAAAGAAAGCTTCAGATTTTGGATTTAAGTTCGTGTATATCATTCATATGTCAAGTTTTGACATTGAAAATTTATCCAGAAACAGTACACAAAATAATGTTAATTTTTTAAAGCTTAATCGAAATTGGTTGAAAAACACAGAGACATATTGAACATTTTCAAATTCTTTGTGCTCTCTCTCTCTCTCTCTCTTTTTCTTGCTAAGGCTAAACAAAAATTATGAAATAGTATACAAAAATTAATTTTGTGCTATAACTGATTGTTTTCCCGTTGCGTTTTTTAATATTCTCTATTCTCCGAAATGCAATTGTTTGATATTTGTGCTAAAGAGCAGATTTTCAAATCTCTAAAATCAAACTATAGCTGTGTCTGATGTTGGGGAGATTAAATTTTTCGGCAAATTTGTGCAACAAGAATGGCCACAAAGCGTTACAGTGTCCGCTGCTAAGCTAAGCGACTGTTACTGCCTACGTTATACACTTAGTTTTGATATCTCTTACCTGAATTATCGTCCAGTCCTTCAATATGAGATGAATAACCATAGGAACATTTGGAGCTGAA
This sequence comes from Scaptomyza tumidula, assembly GCA_035044465.1. NCBI lineage: Eukaryota > Metazoa > Arthropoda > Insecta > Diptera > Drosophilidae > Scaptomyza > Scaptomyza tumidula. The sequence continues at coordinate 205,031 of JAWNNW010000292.1, read as the reverse complement.
AGGTGATTTACTTTTTTGTTTTGCGCTGTTTTTAGACAAATTTTTATTTGCGTCCGTTGTAAAATCATTGGAGCTTATGACTTTTACAATAATTCTAAAAATATATGGAATATGTTTATTAATTGTTATCGTTCTTTAGTTTAAGTCGTTCAAGACTACTTAAATTTCTTAAAGACAGTTTAAACTGAAAATATCATCTGTGATCACTGATAATAAATATTATTTTAAAGTTTCTTTGACATGTTGTAATTAGAATAATTCAAGATAAATTATAATATAAGTTTGTTATCGCAAACTAAAAACAAACTTGTTCTGCAAATATCTTGGTCCATATCAGCTTCAGAGAGGTTATTTAAAAACAGCTATGATCAGAAAATTTTCAGAGTTACGTCCCCCATTTTATACCCTGAACCCAATAAAAATGGGTAAAAATGGTCTAATGGTTTTTTGCAAAAGTATGTAACAGACCGAAGGAAGCATCTCCGACCAAATAAAGCTTATATATTATTGATTACCATCAACAGCCGCGTTAATATTGCCATGTCCGTCTGTACGTATGAACGTGTGGGTCTCAGAGACTATGAGAGCTAAAGACTCGATTTTTAGCTCGCCTAATGCCTTCATTTAATTTTGAACTTAAAAACAAATTGTTTTACAATAAATTTTACAATACATTTTAAGTTTTGCACAGTAGCTTAAAGGTCTAAGAATTTAAACAAATAAAAACATCTTACTTTTCTTGGTCAGCCGTCAGATTTTCCAATCCATTTTGAGATGAGCATTGGAAGATACGAATGCCTTCAGCAATTACATCATCCTGTAAACATAGAGCATAAATTAGTTAAGAATTAAGTAGGCAACATAATTTGGTTTCTTAAATAACACAGCCATCTGCAAAAACATTCTGATTCATATTTACCATATGTTTTTGGCTTGCTGAATCGGAATCCTAACTGTTTCACGCTATCAGAAAAGGATTAAGAAAAAATCATAAAAACCACCGACCTTGTTTTGTCTTTAGCGAATACGTTATCATAGCCAGATTCAAAACATCATAGTCTTACTCAGAAGGAAAAACTAGAAATCTTTGCATCATGCATGTCCCTCTCTCTGAACATTTGAAATAAAAAATTTCATTATCATATAACTTAACAAAACTTTTTTGGAGTCTAACATTTCCATAAAGTGTGCACTAGCTTGCGCCTGTAGCTAACAATTAAGATTTCTGCAGCGATATTGAAAAATTTAAGTTGTTTGTTCTAAGGAATTTGCTGTTACAAAGTCAAGTATAACGGGAGCATAAGATGAAACAAACACTGATTTCATTAAGGTTTTCGACTCTGTGTAGCAGGCTGCTCACACTAGGACTGCGTTACAGGAAACAAGCAGCTTTTTATAGCACGCATTGAAAGTAGGTAAAATGGTGCAAAAGTATGTAACATGCCCCAGTAGAAATCGTTTAACGTTTGACGTACACGGCGTCAATTTCGGAAAACCGATTTTGCAAAACTTACTCGGCTGTTGGCCCTGACTGACTGGTCTATCCTCTATGGGTCTGACAATTTGGACGTGGCAATCAGTATTTTTTATAATACTTTAAATTCTTTTTTTTATTTGTGTGTCCCTTATGGAACGCCAAACAGGTCAATAAACCTGTGTGGTTTACCAGAGAGTTGACAATTCTAAGAAATCGTAAATCTAAACTCTACAAGAGTTTCAGAAAATCATGCTCTCCGTTAGCTCGTTCTGCAAACTTGATTGCTCGTTCCAATTTTTCAGTCCTCAATAGCCAATGTTACAGGAATTACCTGACTAAGTGTAGATTACAGTTCCAGCAGGATCCTAAACGGTTTTTTGATTTCGTTAATGCGAAACGCAAGTCATCGACTCTACCATCTAACATATTCTTTGATGAAATGAAAGCCAACTCAGATCAGGCCATTGCCAATAGATCGGCAATGAATTTTTTCAAACGACTTATAGCCCTTGTTTTCAACCAGTCGCCATGCCTTACCCCTATCGGCTTAATGCCTCAAATTGCATTTTCATACCGGAAATCACAGAGAGTTCACAACTTTGTGATCTTCAAGTTATTAAGCCCACGTTTTCTCCAGGACCTGATGGAATACCAAGCTGTGTGCTTAGGTACTGTGCTCAGGGTCTTTTAAAACCTTTGCATAAATTGTTTAGTTTGTCCGTGGAGCTATGCACTTTCCCAAACTTAAACTTTTGGGCTTTCCCAATAATCTTATTCTTTGGATTCAAGATTATTTAACTTTTAGAACTCTATTTTAATGGCTCAGTTTCTAAAGCGGTCCAGGTCACTTCTGGTGTTCCACAAGGGAGTCACCTTGGATCTTTATTATTTACACTTTTTATAAACGACCCTGGGCCACTTGAATGTACTGTGCGTTAGAACATCTACGTCCAATAAAGACGGCAGAAAGAAACATCTCCGAAATAGCCATATCTGTCTCTCCGTTCGTCCTTCCGTCCGTGCGTCTGTATGTATCAACGCCAGATTTGGAACATAAAGTCGCATAACCCAGTAGTACAAGAAGTAGAAGTTTGTTTCATATTTTCGATAACTCTTCCCGTTTCCGGGGAACACATGTTATCGATAACCACACAATCTTGATACGGCGTTTAAAACATTAAAGGAAATAATGAAAATCTGTGAATTTTGTGATTTTTATTGAAATCGGTTGAGAAACACCGGACATGAAACATTGAAGTTACATCAAGTCTGCAATACACGCATAGTTAACTAATGTTAACATAATTTAATTCTACACTTGGCCGAATGGTGTTTTTGTGACTGGCAGGCACAGCAGTGTTGCAGTAGTTCGGTATTACCTGCACTACTGGCAAACTTAAACAAGTAAGAAGGCTCTAGTCGAGATATCCCGACTAGACGATACCCTGATCCCTATACTTTACGCGTACAGTCAGTGCTTGCAAGTATGTGTGTGTGTGTGTACGCGCATACAGCATAGTGCATACAAAACTTCAATGTCCCATATCTCCGGTGTTTATTATCCGATTTCGATAAAAATTTCACAGATTGTCATTATTTTGTTTTATAATTCAAATTGCATCTCAAAGTTTTCAAAATTCAAGATTTTTTTGTTATCGATCCCATGTGTATATCGGAAATGGGAAGAGTTATCGAAAATCGGAAAGAAACTTGTACTGCCTAGGGATTAGGCGAGCTTAAGTTCAAAATCTGGATAGCTCTTATAGTCTCTGAGATCGACGCGTTCATACATACAGACGGACAGACGGACAGACGGACATGGCTATATCGACTCGGCTTTCGATGCTGATCAAGAATATATATACTTTATGGGGTCGGAGATGCTTCTTTCTACCTGTTACATACTTTTGCACAACTTCATTATACCCTTTTTTCCCATTTTTAATGGGATCAGGGTATAAAAACGCATTATATGGTTATTTTGTAAGCAATCCCTGCAAGGAACTCTGATTCTAATCTAATAATAATCTATTTGAGATTTTAGAAAATTACTTACACAATAAAATCCATCGACATTATCCACAATGACGCATAAATAAGTTTTCCATTGAATTAATAGATTATTGAATTCCAATGAGAGATAGTCGCTTAATATATTTTTCTTCAAACAGGGTATATTCTTGAAGTCTCCAAGTAATCTGCCATCTACGACTGGAAACCTAAATTTTGAGAAACATATATAAACATATAAATACTAAATTAATGATGTTAAACATTTATTTCGTAAAAGTTTTGCAAATGTGTCCCGCCTTCCAATAAAAGAATTCTCGAAACAGTTGACGTACATTTTCAATGTATTTTAGAACCAGCTTTCCTCCAACTAATGTTTGGTGACTCAAGCTCAAAACCTGTGAACGATGTACACATTCCAGTTTTTAAAAGGCGGCGGGCTGTCTAAGGTTGCGCCTAGAATGCACAGAACTGTATAGCACATACACGAATGCCTCAGAACGAAAACAAAGAAATTTAAGGAAAACAAAAATTTAAAGCAGTACCTCTGCCAAGTCAAGCAGGCACAATATCGTTGTTTTGTTCACAATCTCTTGATATCGTGATCTCGTTCTCATTTGTTGCGCACAGTATCTCCGCAGATTTTATAACCAGCTTTTACTTTGACTTATGGCACACCTCACACTGGGTACGGGATTTTTTCAGCCATAGCCTTAAGTTTTGTCTGCATATGTAGTAGGCAGTAGGAAGCATTTTCGACTCCATAAAGTATTTATGATCTTGATCGGCATCAACAGCCAAGTCAGTATAGGCCCCCCCCCCCCCCCCCCGTGGGCTACCACCTTGCCGTGGTGGGGGGGCCCGGCTCGGAGCACATCAAACCAGGCGTGTTACCGTGGCCGCTAAGAGCAGACCTAGGGGAAGGAACCCCGAAATAAAACCAAATATGAAAGGAGTACAGAGGAGTAAAGTTACGGTGCAGGGGGTCGGATCCCCAGTACCGGCGGCCGTCAGGGGTGTGCAAGCGGGCCCCGGGGCGTCGATAACAAGCGACCGCAAAGCATCAGAGGTGGACCACTTGGCCAACGGTGCTGATATAGTTACAAGTGCGGAGGATTCCCGTCCGATGCGTGGCAACACCACGGATAGTATTGCAGGGACAAAATTGGGGGAGGGGAGGGACCCGACTACGGATCCTCAAATAGCCCCGACCAACCAGGAAGTAGAAGTGAGTGAGGGCTATTCCTCCTTTAAGAAGAGTCAAAAGGTGCCCAGAACTCCACCCAGAGTCCAATCACCTAAAAAGGCGGGTAGAGATACCGAGGTTAGAGTCGAGGAGGTGACAGAAGACGACTCAACAGGCAATCTCGCACTGACCCACAAGGTACCCCCAGAGCAGCCTGAACGGACTGAGAGAACAGTCAACTCAACGGGGGATAAAGACGTAGAAATCTCGGAGGATGTGAACCAGAGTGCGCAGGCAAGAAGTGAGGAGGAAAGGCAAATACTACGGTGCCTAGAAGCAGTAGCCAAAATGAAAGCGGCTGCAAACAAACAAAAGAATGTGTCTACCGAGATAAAAAGGAGTATCGCTATCCTGGAAGATGCCTTAGCCACTATGCAGGAATGCAGAAAGACCTGGACAGACCTTGAGGAAGAGGAAAAGAGGATCTCGAGGAAAAAACAGTTAGAAAAACTGAGTACGGCGCCAGAGAAACGCCAAGCAGCGAGCCTTGCAGGCGTGAACGTTAAAAAACGTGTAAAGACGGCGGACATCAACCCAGAAGTATTGGTCGTTTCGAAGAGAACCAAAAGAATGGTGAAGCTAGCAGAAAGGAAGCTAGCAGCGGAAAAAAAGATAGCGCCAAAAGACAGAGCAGCCCATTCGGAGAGCCAAGCAGGCAAGGCAAAACAGAGAGGCAGGAGGACCGGCAAGGCAGCAGCGGATGCCATCCTCATTCGACCCGAAGGGGGACGAACCTACGCCGAAATATTAAAGGAAATGAAGGGCAAGGTGAATCCTGAAAGCACAGGGGTGCTGATAAGAGCCATACGGGAGACCCGTGCGGGGGGCGTCCTTGTGGAAATGAGTGCGGGTTCTAAGGATAGTGGGGCATTCCGAGACACAATCGCGGTGGCGCTCAATGGGCTGGCTGCTGTGTCCTGCCTAGAGCCGAGGTGTAGCGTAGAAATCCGAGATCTGGACTGCCTCACTGAGTTAGTTGACATAAGGGAGGCCCTTAAACGAGATGTTCCCAGCATGGGGGACGTTAAGATTGGGCTAATCCCAAAAACACTTAGGGCACAAAAGATGGCGGTGGTCGAGATGAGGATGCGAGACGCATCCTATCTCCTGAAACGAGGAAAGATCCATATTGGATGGAACAACTGTAGAGTGCGGGAGCGGATAACTGTGAAACGCTGCTACAAGTGCCTAGATTACGGGCATGTAGCAAAGGGGTGTAAAGGTCCGGATCGTAGCTCCTTATGCTACAAATGTGGGCTTTCCGGGCACAAGGCCACGATGTGTGTAGCGCCAGCACGCTGCATCATCTGTGAAGGCAAGGGCTTAGGCGGGGAAGACCTAAAGCACAAAACAGGGTCGGGAAATTGCAGCGCGTTTAGGGAGGCGCTAGGGAAGGCAAAAAATAAGTCTGTGAAATGATCCGTGTCTTACAAGCTAACTTGAACAGGAGCCGTATCGCGAACGACCTGCTGCAACAGCTGACAGTAGAAAAGGCGGTCGACATTGTACTTGTAAGCGAGCAGTACCGGAATAGAGATCCAGCAAGTTAGTACCAAGATTTACTCGGCACAGCAGCCATATGGATCCTGGAACCGGGGTAACGGTTTCGTCTGGGTGAGGTGTGGGAAAGTCACCTTATTCAGCTGCTACCTCACGCCGAACCAACCGAGCCAAAACTACAGAGAACAGTTGGAGGGCCTGGAGGTAGTGTCGACCTCGGGGCACAGAGTGGTAGCCGGTGACTTTAACGCAAGGGCAAGGGAATGGGTATGCCTGACCCAAACACCCGGGGTAAGCTAGTGATGGAAATGGCGTCGAGAACGGAGCTACTGGTACTGAACGTGGGCAATGTCACGACCTTTCGAAAACCAGGAACAAGGGAAACAATTCCGGATATCTCACTGGCATCGGAGGGCCTTGGCCAGTCCATCCGGGACTGGCAAGTCATTGAGGACTATACCGGAAGCGACCACCAGTATATAGTCTTTGAAATAAACTATGATCGTCCCCAGCCGAGGTTGAATACGAGGACAACCGGCAGGTGGAATGCAGCGCGGCTAAAGACCGAACCCTTTGAAAGGGAACTAGCAAGGGGCGCCGCAGGGCTCGAAAATTTCGGTCAAATTACAGACTTAGAAGCAGGAACATTGGTAATCTCAACCATGAACGTTATCAGTGCGGCGTGTGAGGTCCCTATGCCCCGCAGTAGCACCCGCCACGGGAAAAGGCCGGTCTACTGGTGGAACAAGGATATAGAGCTCCTGAGAAGGAAATGCCATAGGCTGCGTCGGGCTGCGCAGCGCGCTAGAAATAGAGTAGAAGTCGGTGAAAAGGCGGCGGAACATAAGGCCGCGAAGAAAGAACTGCGAAGATCGATAAACAAGAGCAAGGCCTGCTGCTGGAGGGAGCTGGTGGAGGACGTAGAAAGGGATCCCTGGGGACTAGGCTACAAAAATAGTAAACAGGAAACTGGGAGCCTTGAAATCGGTAGAAACCATGGAAGCTGTAACGATGAGGAGGATAGTCAATGCGCTATTCCCACAGCAACCAACCAGACCGACAAGGGTGTGGGAAACGAGAGAAACAACCCCACCCTTCACCCAGGGAGAACTAGAAAAGGCAGTTCTCTCGATGAAAAACAAAAAAACGCCTGGCCCGGATGGGATACCGAGCGAGGCGCTGAAGTTGGTCTATCACCAAAAACCCGAAATACTGCTGCGTATGTACAATGCATGCCTAGAAGAGGGTGTCTTCTTCTCACGCTGGAAAACGGCAAGGTTAGTGCTCATCAGCAAGGGAAAGGGCGATCCGGAATCTCCTTCGGCCTACCGACCACTGTGCATGCTGGACACAGCGGGAAAGGTCATGGAGAAACTGATCAGAGCCAGACTAACAGAAGCAGTTTGTAACGCAGGTGGACTCTCACCGAGGCAGTACGGGTTCAGGGCCGGCCGATCCACTAGAGACGCCGTCCTCGATGTAATGGCAGCGGTGGAAAAAGCCGAGAACCACACCAAGTACTCGAAAAGAGTGGTACTCTTGGTGACACTCGACGTGAAGAATGCGTTCAACTCGGCGAGATGGACAGACATGATGGAGGCTCTGGAGCAAAAATTCAAGGTTCCGGCCTACCTACTCCGCGTAATCGATGCCTACCTCTCGGATCGTGGACTTGTCTACGAAACCAAAGAAGGCTCCCGCAGAATAGCCGTGACGGGAGGGGCGGCGCAGGGATCCATCCTAGGCCCGGATCTGTGGAACGCCACTTACGATGGTCTGCTAAGATTGGAAATGCCAGAAGAAACGTACCTAGTTGGGTATGCGGATGACGTAGCTGCACTAGTGGCAGCACGGGACATACCAAGGGCACAGCTCAAGCTCAACCAGGTGATGAGGACGGTCAGCAGCTGGATGACGGAACATGGGCTATCACTGGCGCTAGAAAAAACAGAAGTGGTAGTCCTGACCAAAAAAAGAATACCAAGTTGGAGAAGCCATGGTGACGTCGAAACCGGCGGTCAGATACCTGGGCATTATGATAGATTCCAAGCTGAATTTTTTCCAACAGATCAAACAGACGGCAGACAAGGCGGCAGGTGGAGTGACTGCGCTCAGCAGACTTATGGCTAACGTTGGAGGCCCATCCCCTAGTAGACGCCACCTTCTGATGAGCACGGTTCAGTCGGTACTGCTCTACGGAGCGGAGACTCTCTAAACGTAGAAAAATACCGGAAGAGGCTGGCGCAAGTCCAAAGGAGGGGGCTTTAAGGGTGGCTTCCGCATACCGCACGGTTTCTGAACCGGCAGCTCTGGTGATTGCGGGGGTCACACCCATAATACTTCTAGCTAAAGAGCGGCGGGCGGTTTTTCTGAGGAGAAACGCAGGTGAAGAGGAAAATGTATACCTTGAAGAGGGAGCCAGGACATTAAATGCATGGCAGAGCCTCTGGGAGGAGGAAAGTAGGGGGAGATGGACTGCGCGCCTCATAACAGACGTGAAGCTGTGGACCGAAAGAAAGCATGGACAAGTAGATTACTACCTGACACAGTTTCTTTCGGGACACGGCTATTTTCGCAAATTCCTTCACCGCATGGGAAAGGCAACATCGCCCGATTGTGTCTATTGTCCCGGCTGCGAGGACAACGCCGAACACACGTTTTTTACCTGTAGCAAATGGTGGGAGAAGCGGTCGACGCTTAACCGAGAAATAGAGACGGACATCAATCCCGACAACATAGTGAGGGCTATGCTTCTAGAGGAGAACATCTGGGGACGGGTAGCACAATACGTGCAAAATATCCTTAGAGACAAGAAGCTAGAGATGGACCGAACACAGGGGGACGTTGAAAGACAGAACGAAGTAGAAGGCCATTAGGGCCTTACGATGGACCTTGCCCGAAGTAATGTGGTAAACAGTTCCAGGCAAGTGTCCAGGGTCAGTCGAGTGGGTCGACGATAGAAGAACGGGGAGTGGGGTTTTAGTCGGTATCATGCCGTTAAGGCACAGGAGCCCGACACACGGGTGGATTTTGGCAAACCACCTACGGCACGTAAAGTGTTTCCCCTCTCCAGCATTTGCCCAGGAAAAAAAAATGTCCGTTCGTCTGTCCAGATATTTGTCTGTTTGCTTGCCCTTCTGTTGATGTATAATAGACGAAAGACTTTAAATTGTAGATATCTACACAGTTCATTTGATTTTGAACTGTAACAGAGATTCATAACAAATCCATAAAATAAAAGTTCTGATCTGGGAGTCTTTCTTTATTGACCACATTGTTTTGCTGGACTGACTGCTGACTGAGGTCAGTTTCACGCCATTGAATGATTGTGGCATAAGATCAAAGAACAAATGTTCATATTGGTTTTTTAAGGTTATGTTAAATTTAAAGTTCAGTTTTAGTACTGGCAGCAGTCGACACCAAAATACTCTTTAAATGGTGATTGGTACGATTGGTTAAAGTCATAATTAAAGTTCTCAGGCCTCTAGATGAATGTACAGGAATACTTTAATTGCTTAAGCCAGTTTTGATATTGGTCAATATTTGTGCTTTTGAATAGCAGTAAGAAAAGTTCCCATGTATAAAATCAGTTGGGGATATTTTTATACCCTGATCCCATTAAAAATGGGAAAAAGGGTATAATGAATTTGTGCAAAAGTATGTAACAGGCAGAAGGAAGCATCTCCGACCCCATAAAGTATATATATTCTTGATCAGCATCAACAGTCGAGTCGATATAGCCATGTCCGTCTGTCCGTCTGTGTGTATGTATGAGCGCGTCGATCTCAGAGACTATAAGAGCTAGAGACTCCAGATTTGGAACTTAAGCTCGCCTAATCCCTAGGCAGTACAAGTTTGTTTCCGATTTTCGATAACTCTTCCCGTTTCCGATGTACACATGGGATCGATAACAACAAAATCTTGAATTTGGAAAACATTGAGATGCAATTTGAATTATAAAACAAAATAATTTTATTAAAATCGGTTAAGAAACACCGGAGATATGGGACATTGAAGTTGTGTATGCAGTATGCAGTATGTGCGTAGACACACACACTCATGCAAGCACGGATTGTACGCGTGAAGTATAGGGATCAGGGTATCGTCTAGTCGAGATATCTCGACTAGAGCCTTCTTACTTGTTGTTAATGAAGATAGGCAGCAACTTTGAAAATTGCTTTATCTAGTATAATTAGAGTCTTCATATTTGCACATTGGACCAAGGCATGTCAAACAAAGTAACCGAAATACAAAACTTTTAAAACTTCACACAGAGAGTGATAAAAAGTTTCCTTAGTGGAAGATTAATAGAGGGCAACAAGACATTTGTAAATCGGTTAATATCTGACCCTTGTATCGGGGTCGAAATAATAATATACAGCCGCAAGAAATCAGGACGCTAAATAGTGAAAGATTGCAGCTTTTCTTTTAGTGAACAAATAAATACTAACGGAGGCAGCAGCAGCTAACAAATAATTTAAGCATTTAAATAAAAATTTAACGTGATTCATAATGCATTGTTTGCGCATCACTAATTATTGTCTTTGCCTCTCACATGCGACTTTATCTAATTTTATATACAACATTTCGTCTGAATGCTTGGCAAAGCTTGATCCGATTCACTCTCGCGTTTTCTCAATCGTCGGTTACGGTTGCGCGTTAGTATCAAATTGTCACGCGCATTATAAGTTATAATAAAATGTACAAAACAAACGCAGCATGTCGTAAAACGATTGTGAAAAATTTATTATTAAAAATTGTGTAAATGAAAGAAACTAATGTAAAGTCATCGTATTTTAGACTGTAAACTATTGGCCGCTCGCATTCTTGCAGTCGCGAATGCTTGTAAATGGTGCAGATGGTCACTGACCTGCCGTTAATCTCGTCTGCATTTCGCTTGTCCGTTGTTCCGCCAACAACTTACATACGTGCATATTTGACAGTGCTGATCGCGTCAGTCAATCGTGATTAGATTGAAATGTCTATGAACGAGAATAATTCAAAAGCGGCTCCTCCCTCTGACTTGGACTTTTACAAGGCAATGGAAGACTCAGTAGCTCGGAAACTTAATTCATTAAACGCGTTCTTAACTGCTGAGCAGCTTATGCATTTTTCTGAAACTGAATTGGGCCATGCGCGTCTTTCTAGGCTACCGCAAATTCAACTTCCACGTTTTGGCGAATCATATATCGACTGGCCCAATTTCTTCGCTATGTTCAACACTATCGTCGGCCAAGGAATTAAGTAAAGTGGAGAAGTTTCATCATCTTCGATCATGCCTCACGAGACCACAGGTTGGAAGCGATTTGCGCTTTCGAACCAACGAATGATAAAAGATAAAAGCCTTGGAATTGTTAACAAATCGTTTTGACAATATATTGTTGTACTCTCAGGCACACAGACGGTCCATATTTAGACTCTCAGGTTGTGGAGCTCGGCAATCAGTCTGTATCAATTGAGTGACAGAATTTATTCGCGCGTTGCATGCAGTGGCATCTGCTCAGGACATTGCAGATGCTGATTCACCTGATCATATCTCAATTTGATCAAACCACGCAGGATAAGTGGGAGGTCACAGTGTCCTTAAAAGGACTGCCTGAAATTGACCGACATGTCTACATTCTTGGAGAGAGATGTCACATAATGGAAAATTATCTCGCTGAAAAAGGCAGATGAGATTTTTGCGAAATCAGCTAGTGGCTCATATCAAGGATCATTTTCTGCAGTCGTAACACAGAAGATAACTAATTATCAGCCCACTTTGATATAAATACCACCGGCTAAAAAGTACCTAACAATCTCCACCTAGCTGACCCGCTCATTTAAAGGGGTCCAAGGATATGCTAATTGGCGCTGGCATATTTTTCAACTTGCTTTGCGACGGGAAAGTTCGACTTGCAAATCATTTGCCCACAGAAGACAAAATTAGGCTGGATAGTGTCTGGAGGTTGTGCTGTTCCTAAATACTCATATTTAGCTGCAGCTATAAAGCCTTCAGATGCGCATTTAAAACCGAAACCGTTGTTCGATTTAGTAAAGCAGTTCTGGGAAATCAACTATAGTTGCGGCGCGGAGGATGCTGCTGAGGAGGATGCTCTCTGTGAGTAATGTTGTTTAAACGATGAAGCTTTCCTTACACAGTGGGTCACAAAGATTGCTGGCCGCACTCCGACAACGATTTTGGCCCTTGGCGGGCGAAGACCGTGTCAACAGTCATCGAAAAATGCATTCGTTGCTTTTTTATGAAGCCCAAGCTTCTCAAGCCCATTCTGCACAACTGGAATTGATTTTTGTGGACCATTCATTACCGAGTCAGAAGTCAGAAACAGACAACAAACAACATATTAAGGAGCCCTTCGATTGGAATCAACTGGAAGTTTATTACGCCTCGGTCTCCTCATTTTGGTGGTTTGCAAGAGGCCGCGGTAAAATCTGCCAAACACCATTCCTATCGCGTCGTTGGAAAATCTGTTCTTACATTTAATGAACTTCGTACACCTATATGCAAAATGTCTGCAATGTTAAAATCACGACCTCTTTGTCCCAATTCACAGAATCAAGGCGACTTAGTGAGAACTTCTCACTCCTGATCATTTTTCTATCGGAGCACCATATGCCACAATCGAAGAACCCGACAAAAACAATTGTGAAACTTATTAATAATTGAATAAATTAAAAAAACCAATAAAAAGTTATCGTATTTTACATTTTTTAAAATAATCCACAACTTTCCGTTACAATTCGAACATAGGCGCACACAAACAAGTAAGAAGGCTCTAGACGAGATTTCCCGACTAGACGATACCCTGAACTCTAAATTTGACGGGTACAGTCAATTCTTGCAAGTATGCGTGAGTGTGTATACTGCATTTCTTCAATGTTCCATATGTCCGGTGTTTCTTAACCGATTTCAATAAAAATTTCACAGATTGTCATTATTTTGTCAAATGCCGTCTTATCCAAATTCAAGATTTTGTTATCATCGATTCCATGTGTATATCCGAAACGGGAAGAGTTATCGAAAATCGAAAACAAACTTGTACTGCCTCGGAGCTAGGTGAGCTTATGTTCCAAAGCTGGAGTCTCTAGCTTAGTCTTAGTTTTCTAGTCTCTAAGATGGACGCGTTCATACATACGGACGGACAGACTATAAATAGGAAGAATCCAGAAATCAGTTTAACAGGTCCAACCCGAACTATACAGAACAGGACAGAATACAAAACACACTATCTAAAAAAGATTGCAGGGATAATGAAGAATTAAAACGTGGTAGGATTTGGGAATAGAAGTAACAGTATAGTTAGGTACCTCGAAAAAGTGATCCTTTAGATCAGTGGTTCCCAAACTTATTTTGTCCACCGCCCCCCTGAGAATAAATACCTACCATTTTTTCACCTATTTTTCTATATTTCTGAGACCTGCAGCGCCCACAAGGGGGCGTTATCGCCCACTTTGGGAAACACTGCTTTAGATAGACATATAGAGCAAATAGCAGACACTTCGCATCGATCGAGGTGCCGAAAAGACCTTGAAAATAGTGCTGACGAACAAAACAGAACACTTTGGAGCACTCTGTTCGAAGAAGACCCTGGCTGACGAACAGCGACAAAACACCGCACAGCACGCAACCGACGAACTGCCATTGAAAATATAACTTTTGAAAAGAGAAAGAGATAGCACTCAGCGGGCCCAGGTTAGGGACAATCCAGTTCGAAGGTTGGTTGAGCAGGCGCGAAAGTGTTCGGCTTTTAGCATGAGTAGCGGCTATTGATCAACTCCTTACTCGTAGTTACATTAGCAATGCATTTGAAGCCTTTGAAGCAATGCCTTTGTAGCATAGGAAAGATAATCGGGTCATGGGATGCAAAACGTGAAAACATCACCACCTACAACAAGAAATGAAGAAAGCCAAACGTAGGAGCTATAGGGACTTTTGCGAAAGCACAGCGAGTACGACTAAAGGCGTCCAGCTTTTACAACTAGCAACATGAAAAATTTGGAGCTTCTGTATGAGTGGTATCCCGGTTGCGATCGACTGTGAAGTTTTCAGTTCTTTAATACGGGCATTAGTTCTTTGGCACTGGTATTTTTTATTTTATTTCGCTTATAATACCTAATTAAAACTTAAATAATACCAGAAAAATTATGGCCAATCGTTTTGAGCACTGCTCATTTTTTTACAAACATTTTTATATCACGCCCACCCCTGCCGGTACCAAAGCGAAATTTGTATGAGAGTCTTTCGCAGCCGCAATTTTACTTGCCTTAACTTACCTTAAATGTAATTTGAGTGAATTGCATTTAATTTGCACATCCATTGGATTTGAATATCCCAGCGTTATCTCGTAGGCACCCTCTTCCATAAAAGGCGATGCTCCTAGCAGTGCGCTTAATCTGTCATAAATGGAAATATCCAAATCAGTAGTACAATCGTCTAAGGTGCATTCAATTATGTTACTACATGTGTTGTAGCTTTGCTTGAAAAGATACGTGGATTTATGTGAGAGAATAATTTCTGGTCTTGTATGGTAACCATCTTGACAGTTCTGAAATCAAAGAAAGCAAACTAAATAAGTAAACAAAGTTAATTTTAGTAACAGAAGTAGACTCAAGCTAAAGTACAAATTATCTTTTCAAAAGCGCCTAGCTATCGTGTCACCTTTAAAGGAAACAGACAATTTATAAAAATACTAGTGTTATATTATAAATGTAAAAGCTTGTGAAAATATAACTTATAGTTAACATTTAATTACAAAAGAATTGTGTGAATCGAGTTGCTCTGTGTTGTTGTCTTATGTATATGGTATATGGCATGGATGGGGAACCGGCGGTCTGGAGGCCGCATGCGGAGTAAAAAGAGGAAAGCTGTTTACATTT
The DNA here is from genome assembly GCA_035044465.1 of Scaptomyza tumidula. NCBI lineage: Eukaryota > Metazoa > Arthropoda > Insecta > Diptera > Drosophilidae > Scaptomyza > Scaptomyza tumidula. The sequence goes on along the minus strand of JAWNNW010000292.1, from coordinate 189,921 downwards.
CCAAAGATTTCATTGATTTTGATGCCGGATACGCCCAACTGCTAAGTTTTTAAATATTTCAGGTCTGAAATTAAAATATGTGTACACAGGAAAAGGTCTTATATATACAGGCGCTGGCATGTGTTTACTGCGCAGAAGTGTATGCTTTAAGTTGAAAAACTTTATGTTCGGGATAATTTTAAGGTAAAATTATCGGTATCACCGGTAGTGTTTGTCGCGAAAAATAATTAGAATAAACTCCTTAAACAGAAGGAGACAACGGTTTAAATGGAAACAGCTAAAGAAAAGCTAATTTACGCAAGGGTATTGACAATTTTGAACTTATAGTTTTTTTTATGTTCCCTTAAAGCCAGATTCTTATCGTTTGTTTGTTGTTATCGATTCCATGTGTATTTAAAAAACGGGATTAGGCGAACTTAAGTTCCAAATCTGGAATCTCTAGCTCTTATAGTCTCTGAGATCGACGCTATCAAACAAATACACAGACGAACAGACGGACATGGCTATATGGACTCGGCTGTTACTTAATGGGCTCGGTGATGCTTCCTTCTGCCTGTTAAATACTTTTGCACAAAACCATTATACCCTTTTTACCCATTTTTAATGGGTTCAGGTTATAACAAGTAAGAAGGCTCTAGTCGAGAAATCCCGACTAGACGATACCCTGATCCCTATGCTTTACGCGCACGGTCAGTGCTTGGAAGTATGTCTGCGTGTGTGTACGCGCATACTGCGTACTGCATACACAACTTCAATGTCCCACATCTCCGGTGTTTCTTAACCGATTTCAACAAATTTTACAGATTGTTATTATTTTGCTTAATGTTTCAAATGACGTCTCAAAGTTTTGCAAATTCAAGATTTTGTTGTTATTGATCCCATGTGTATATCGGAAACGGGAAGAGTTATCGAAAACCGAAAACAAGCTTGTACTGCCTAGGGTTTGGGCGAGCTTAAGTTCGAAATCCGGAGTCTCTAGCTCTTATAGTCTCTAAGATTGACGCGTTCATACATACGGACGGACAGACAGGCGGACATGGCTGTATCGACTCGACTGATGATGCTGATAAAGAACATATGTACTTTATGGGGTCGGAGATGCTTCCTTCTGCCTGTTACATACTTTTGCACAAAACCATTATACCCTTTTTCCCATTTTTAATGGGATCAGGGTATAAAAATACTGATTGCCACGTCTAAATTGTCAGACCCGTAGAGGGTAGACAACGATAAAAGCTGAGTAAATCGTTTTTCCGAATTTGACGTACTTTTCTACCAGGGCATAGCACTCGGTAGACACCTCCAAAGTTGGGTGGTATAAATCTTCTGGGTAAGATATGGGATGTGATCGGGTAATGGTTGAGGAGGATGGATCCAAAACCAAAACGAGATCAACGATTTTATTAAGATAATTTGGGATATAATTTACTTGATTCAATGATATCCCAAGTAAGTTCATCAAGAATTCATTCTGCGCCGAGAAGATCAGGGCACCAGAGTCGGGACAAAAAATCCAAGTAACTTTATCAACATTAAAATCACCAAGAACTACAAGGAAATCGTGATCCAAAAGCATGCAAGAAACGAACAGTATAGCAGACAGATGAGCATATCAAACAGAGCTATCGGAGGAAGGGGGTATATAGCAGCAAGTAACAACAAGTAAGAAGGCTCTAGTCGAGATATCCCGACTAGACGATACCCTGATCCCTATACTTTCCGCGTACAGTCAGTGCTTGCAAGTATGTGTTTGTGTGTGTACGTGTATACTGCATACTGCATGCTGCATACACAACTTCATTGTCCCATATCTCCGGTGTTTATTATCCGATTTCGATAAAAATTTCACAGATTGTCATTATTTTGTTTTATAATTCAAACTGCATCTCAAAGTTTTCCAAATTCAAGATTTTTTTGTTATCGATCCCATGTGTATATCGGAAACGGGAAGAGTTATCGAAAATCGGAAACAAACTTGTACTGCCTAGGGATTAGGCGAGCTTAAGTTCCAAATCTGGAGTCTCTAGCTCTTATAGTCTCTGAGATCGACGCGTTCATACATACGGACAGACGGATATGGCTATATCGACTCGGCTTTCGATGCTGATCAAGAATATATATAATTTATGGGGTCGGAGATGCTTCCTTCTACCTGTTACATACTTTTGCACAACTTCATTATACCCTTTTTCCCATTTTTAATGGGATCAGGGTATAAAAATATCAACACCATTAAAATACAACTTAACAACAACAAATTCTATATCTATAGAACCACTTACTATTACTGTCTCCGAAGAATAATCTACGTCAACAGCAATAAGCACAACTCCGCCACGTCGAAGTCTTTCCTATAGATACAGAATCTGTTGGAAACAAGTTCAGAACTAAGAATGTCTTGCCTTAACCATGTAATTGATGTAAACTACTAAGTTTACTACAAAGACCTCTAACATTCTGATAGCCAAGTAAAAAGGAAGTTGTTAGTTTTTTTAACTATCAGAAACGGGAAGAGTTTAAGGCACAACTACTGGAGGAAGGATCGGAGGCCGATTTTTCTTTCTGGCAGTATATTCGTTTACTATTGTGTTCCAGCCAAAATTCTTTGCAACATATAGACCTCAAATCTTGACTCGAAACACTGATTTAACTTTTCCACCGTTAAATCGGCTTTTGATTTGGCCTTAATATAGACCTTGACATCATCTTATGTTAAATCAGGGGGAAGCCTTGAAACAAATATTTGTTTTTTTTGTGGAACGGCAACACAATTTCTGATATCTTCACCCAAAGATATATTTTCAGATAAAGGAATATTTGGCTCTTTGAATACATGTGGTTTGTTTTGTTGAACTACGTCAACACTACTCTCCACCAAAGAAAACGAAGGACCTGGATTAGATGAAACAACATCCATTGGTTTTATATTGATTTCATCTGACATCGCGTTTGTTTTAGGGACTGTGGCAGGAGATTTATTTATTAAGTTATTTTTATTTTTAATTTTGCTTTTGGGCTCTAGAGCGTTTCGAGGATTGCCAGACATGACAGGACCCGATGACTCCCAACATTGGCCTTTTTGCGCTTTTGAGAATAATTCAAGAGGTTTTTCTCATTGAAGTTTCTCTGCACTGTTGAGAAGTTTTGCACAGTTTTTTTAGCCGAAAACTCCATCAAATCCAAGCTGATCCTTCATGGAGCCATGTCTTTTTTCATCTCCAAACAAGACCAACATGGCCAACTCTAGGTTTGTAGTGCCCATTAAATCCATAATTCGGCCATTAGGACAAGCACAATTTTCATGCGCGACATTTGGGCACATCCAGAAGCCAATGAAACCCATATATAGACGGACATTTTATTAGATGAATAAAAAAATTAAATAAATTAAATAAGAAGATTAGAAATTTTTATTTATCCAACAAGTTAATACTGCTCAAAAAAGTTTAGGACTAATCTGGGGTAGAAAGTATAAAAGGTTTGTAAAGTTTTGTCGCAAAGACAAAAGCACAAACAAAAACGTACAGGCGCGAGCGTAGCAAACCGAAAAGCAACTACAACGAAATAATTTAAATCGGGACCAGCACCAACACAAGAGAGCGCGTGAGAGCCAAATTCGTGAATGAATGGTTTTCTGAACAGAGAGCGCAAGTGTAAGAAGTAAGAAGGCTCTAGTCGAGATATCCCGACTAGATGATACCCTGATCCCTATACTTCACGCGTACAGTCAGTACAGTCAGTGCTTGCAAGTGTGTGTGTGTGATGTATGCGCTTACTGTGTACTGCATACCCAACTTCAATGTCCCATATCTCCGGTGTTTCTTAACCGATTTCAATCAAATTTTCACAGATTGTCATTGTTTTGTTTTTTAATTCAAATTGCATCTCAAAGTTTTCCAAATTCAAGATTTTGTTGTTATCGATCCCATGTGTATATCGGAAACGGGAAGAGTTATCGAAAATCTAAAACAAACTTGTACTGCCTGGGGATTAGGCGAGCTTAAGTTTCAAATCTGGAGTCTCTAGCTCTTATAGTCTCTGAGATCGGTTGACTCATACATACGGACAGACGGACATGGCTATATCGACTCGACTATTGATGCTGATCAAGAATATATATACTTTATGGGGTCGGAGATGCTTCCTTCTGCCTGTTACATACTTTTGCACAAATTCATTATACCCTTTTTCCCATTTTTAATGGGATCAGGGTATAACAAGTAAGAAGGCTCTAGTCGAGATATCCCGACTAGACGATACCCTGATCCCTATACTTTCCGCGTACAGTCAGTGCTTGCAAGTATGTGTGTGTGTGTGTACGCGCATACAGCATACTGCATACAAAACTTCAATGTCCCATATCTCCGGTGTTTATTATCCGATTTCGATAAAAATTTCACAGATTGTCATTATTTTGTTTTATAATTCAAATTGCATCTCAAAGTTTTCCAAATTCAAGATTTTTTTCTTATCGATCCCATGTATATATCGGAAACGGGAAAAGTTATCGAAAATCGGAAAGAAACTTGTACTGCCTAGGGATAAGGCGAGCTTAAGTTCCAAATCTGGAGTCTCTAGCTCTTATAGTCTCTGAGATCCGTTGGCTCATACATACAGACGGACAGACGGACGGACAGACGGACGGACAGACGGACATGGCTATATCGACTCGACTTTTGATGCTGATCAAGAATATATATACTTTATAGGGTCGGAGATGCTTCCTTCTACCTGTTACAACTTTTGCACAACTTCATTATACCCTTTTTCCCCATTTTTAATGGGATCAGGGTATAAAAAACAGAAATTAAACGCACAAAAAAAAAAAAATCGAAGAGCACAAAAAAAAACACGTTCGTTGCGATGCAAGTGGGCGAGTCTTGATATAAAAGAATAATAAATAATCATTAATTAATTAAGAAGATGACTTGCTCCGCTTTCCTAATGAAAGCGAGCAGGTTCTTTTTTTCGAAGCATTCCTGGCTTGTGAGAAAGACGCTACGCAGGTGCATTCTTCTTGGCTAGATAATAGCTGCACATTTACATAAAAAATTCTATGTTGTCTCCCCGTCCTCTTAACAGAGCCTGCGTCTGAAGACAGGTGTTTTTTTCGGGATGGTATTTATCATGTAGCTAGTAAGGTAGGCGACCAGTAGTTTTAAACCTGTCCTAGAACACACAACAGAGTTTCAATGTATATGGATGGAAGAATCAGCTTTTAAGCTTAATGACATCCATTTTAGGGATCCAGTATTTGTCTTTCTCTCTTTTGCTCCACCCTTACACTACGGTTTTTGCTGAGGCCCAGCTCAAGCTGCAGAAAGTAGAAAACAGTGAGGTCGTGGACCCGATCGAGTGGTGTTTGTTCCTGTGATCGTCACACCCGATCCCCTGATCACTTTTCAGTCAGTGGTCCTGGAACTGCAACCTTTTGGAATCACAACAGGGGGTGTCATTTTCCATTGCCTGTTTATAAATTTTGTACCAATAAAGAGTGTCGTGATCATAAGATCTGTTATGTTGTAGATATCTAAGCCAGTTATGACCAGTTATCTAGAAATATTCATAAATATTTGACATCGCTCTACAGCCCAACATGAGTCACACCAATGAGGAGGTCCACATCATTGGTAAACCGCTGTGTGAATGGTATCGCCCAACAAACTATATGTAAAATATGTAAGATAACGTCGCACGTAAGCGACTGTGAAATACCAAGATAAAACTGGTGGCAAAGAATCAGCTGTTAAAGGGGAAATAAGAGGCTGCAGGATTTATAGGATTTTATAAGATACTACTAATATTTCGTGGCTTTAAAAGCTGTGCAAGTTAAAGGCTTTTCGAGCATAGGGTGGGCGCGGCCAGCAAAAACCAATATACTTTTCACCTTCCGTATCAGAGTATAATAAAATCAAGTTATATTTATTTCAAATTATTGCGAACACATAGACGGACTGATGAATGGACAGACGGACTTGAAGTTAACTCCCTGGATTGTGTTGATTATAAAACATATTATGGAAGTAACTTTTTTTATATCATTATACTGTTGTACATCTACATAATGTCAATTTTATATGACCACAGGGCACACAAAAGTAAATCAATACTCACATTTTTTCTGTCAAACAAAACAATGTGATTTTCGGAGTTTTCTAATACTTCACTGAAGTCGAACATTGTTGCTGATAGTGTACTTTTTAAAGACAACTCATTGCATAGCCGTTGCTGATTTCCATTTATCAATAGAGTGGAGACCATGAACAACAGATAGTTGTGGTTTAATATTGGTATGCCGCGCTCTTTTAGAATATTTCTTATGTATGTGCTTGGAAAAAAATTATTAGCAATGTTTGAATACTCCACGAAACTTTCATTAAAATATATACTGCTGGGTGCAGAGCAAGCTACGTTCTCAATAAGTATGTCATTATGTAGGATAACGCCTAGAATTTTGAAAATTTGTATTTTAAATTTCAGAATTTCACCAGATTTTTCTACGGCACTAATATTTTTATAAGCATTGCTACAGGACGTTGTTATGCTATTTGTAGATGTCGAAGATATATCAGAATTCGATATTTTAATCTTATTTATATCGGCATACAAATATTCTGATTTCTTATAATTATCTCCTTCAGAACACCACTTTCCATCTTTTTCAATAATTCCTGACATTTTTGTGTTGCAATGCGGATAAGAAATATTTGTGTTCAAATTCGAATATTTTTGTAACATCTTATCTTTCGGGCACACATTATCAAAGCCCTTTAAAATCTTGATTAGTAAATGCGTTTGACGTGGAGTGAGCATAAAATAAATGTCGTCTATAATAACTTCAAGGTTGATTTTTGGTCCAACTATATTTTCAGTTTGCTTTACACTTATTTCAAAGTTCTGACATCCTTTGAATTCCACTATTTTACATAGACATGTATCAGACGCTAATTCTGCAGTATGGTTATCCCCATAAATTAATTCTGAAGTATGAATCGTTAAGTCTCTGGTTACTAAGTTATGCTTAGCAATCATCGGCAAATGTTTAAAATTGGTAGTTTGATCTCCGTTTTTGTTATTACTTCCAGTGTCATTTTCTGATGATTTTCCATATGCAGTTTGATTTTTATACTCAACATGTTTAGCTTTCATTGATATAACAAGCTTTTTATCAGAGTTTGGCACCGGGTATTCAATATTTATTGTCGTATTAGTTAAGTTAGCATGTATCCGATTAAGAACTAAAAAAATAAACAAAACAAATTTATATTAATAGAATTAATAATATACTATCACGCTAAAATGGATTTAAATAAACTTTTCAAAATTTGAAAAGTTTAAGCGTGAAAGTGTAAAGAATATGTTTACAACTTTCACATTTATAATATAAATAGCATAATCTAATTTTGCTTAATTTTTCTAATAAATTATTATATTTAATCACATAAACTTTTATTTTCCCCATTTTTAAATATATCAAGTAAGAAGACTCTAGTCGAGAAATCCCGACTAGACGATACCCTGATACTTTACGCGTACAGTCAGTGCTTGCAAGAATGTGAGTGTGTGTGTACGCGCATACTGCATACTGCATATGCAACTTCAATGTTACATATCTCCGGTGTTTCTTAACCGATTTTAATAAAATCACAGATTTTCATTATTTTGTTTTATAATTCAAATAGCATCTCAAAGTTTTCCAAATTCAAGATTTTGTGGTTATCCATCCCATGTGTATATCGGAAACGGGAAAAGTTATCGACAGACAGACGGACATGGCTATATCGACTCGGCTGTTGATGCTGATCAAGAATATATATACTATATGGGGTCGGAGATGCTTCATTCTGCCTGTTACAGACTTTTGCACTAAACCATTATACCATTTTTCCCCATTTTTAATGGGATCAGGGTATAAAAATACATATTGCCTTTATTCCTTTCACCTTTCAAATTGCCGATTTCCAACTTTTTCAATCTATATTCTTATTATAATTTTGCTAAAATTTTATTGCAATATCTTTACTGGAAGTATCTCTGGCCGCTTTCCCAAGCAAGCGCAACCAGCCAACCGCTTTCCACTTGAAGTTTAAGCGTTCCTTTACAATATATATGACAGAACTTGGTATTCAAAATAATTTTGTATATGATTGCACATCAGGTTTGATTTTAAATCAAATAAAGGTATAAAAAGATTTATTCGCGCAGATAGTATAGGCGGCATTACCCCTTAAAATTTAAGCTTAACGGATTCATTTAGATGGTACAAGCGAAATTTTCGAAGGCTATAAGTTTAAATGCAATGCTTGAGCCTTCAGTATCAATACAATATAAGCCAAAAATGTACAATACGTTTACATATCTAATTAACTAAATTTCATAATTTTTGACTGTATTCCGAATGCGCGCCACTAAGAATCATATCTGGGTTGGTAAGTCGTTGCGACAAATGCGAGAGCGGTTGGACATCCGTGTAAGACCCCTCGCGAGATGATTAGGCTGCGATGAGAACTTCATTGTAGTCCATAGGTTGTAGTAATTTTTCAAAGAGTTTTAATAAGCACGATACAGTTTTATACGACGGGGAAAAGATTGATCTCTTCCCGTTTTTGGCATTATTATGATTATTGACTTTTCCATCCTTCTGGAAAGTGGCCATCCTGGAAATGCCAGTGAAGAACTGCGCAGTGATACGGCACGCGATCTTCCGCATGATAACCGCACGCTTCGCGGTGTGCCCCTCGGTTGGACAGGCGGGAGGTGCGTCGCTTTGTGCTTGGGTCCGCGCGTTAACAAGCCGGTGCTTGGTTTCGTTGGGCGACTTGAATGTACTGACCGTTAGTACATTTACGTCCAATAAATACATAAAACGCAAATGCTTCAATGTTGTCATATCTTACACATACAATTTCCAGTACTAACGGTAGCAAAAGCTAAGACGATGGAGTCTTAATCGCAGACGTTGCGAAAATTTGCTACCCTATTCTATCAATCAAAACACTCGGTGTCGTGCTGTCAAGTATTTACACCAAAACACCTATACAAAAACTTTTGAATTTTGGTGTCACCCCTTATTTCAATTTTTTTAAAGTGTGCAGACAACAGCAATCTGCAACTTTTTTAAAGCGTGGCATCAAAAATCTTTGGTACGTATCTTTGGTGCTTGTCTTTGGGGTACGTCACTAGTCCTCTTAACACCATACTTGGTGGCTCCCACTGCAAAAAAAATTTGTAATCTGACACATATATGGATGCATATTTTAAAGTGAACCGAAAAAAATTGAATTGACACAGTCGGACACACATCATGAACGACACTTACTGAACCAATGCACTAAATCACCCTTAAGTTTTTTATGTTTTATTTTTACGATAGTAAAAGGCGCTAAATTCCCACTTACCGTTGTCAATGGTTTCAGCGAACTTTTCCAAACCAATTAATGTATTGTTGTGGTTTAAAAAAGGTATGTCATCATCAACTTGCATCATGCATTCTTCCGCCATTTGCATAGAACTACTAACGGACGACCACATCGACTCTAACATAGTTGTTCCACTTTGACACCGCGAGACTGGTCTCAGAGTTATTGTCAAATTTGAGATATTGAGTAGGCTATCATTGGTCATAAGAGCATTCCATGGAACCACTGCAGTTAAACATCCAATTTGTCCCGAAACAACTTCAAACTCCCAGCCTTGGCCTTCAAACAATTTATTGAGAGCCTAAGAAACAACAGGGATAGATATTTTAATGTTGAAGTTCAGAATGACAATTCTGATTGGGTAAAGTTTTAATAAGTTAAAACGTTGTAACACTATAAAAAACAAGTAAGAAGGCTCTAGTCGAGAAATCCCGACTAGACGATACCCTGATCCCTATACTTTACGCGTACAGTCAGTGCTTGCAAGTATGTGTGTGTGTGTGTGTGTCTGTGTACGCGCATACTCCATACTGCATACACAACTTCAATGTCCCATATCTCCGGTGTTTATTATCCGATTTCAATAAAATTTTCACAGATTATCATTATTTTGCTTTATAATTCAAATTGCATCTCAAAGTTTTCCAAATTCAAGATTTTGTTGTTATCGATCCCATGTGTATATCGGAAACGGGAAGAGTTATCGAAAATCGAAAACAAACTTGTACTGCCTAGGGATTAGGCGAGCTTAAGTTCCAAATCTGGAGTCTCTAGCTCTTATAGTCTCTGAGATCGACGCGTTCATACATACGGACGGACAGACGGACGGACAGACGGACATGGCTATATAGACTCGACTGTTGATGCTGATCAAGAATATATATACTTTATGGGGTCGGAGATGCTTCCTTCTGCCTGTTACATACTTTTGCACAAATTCATTATACCCTTTTTTCCCATTTTTAATGGAATCAGGGTATAAAAACAAGTAACTAGTCGAAAAATCCCGATTAGACGATACCCTAATCCCTCTACTTTACGCGTACAGTCAGTGCTTACACGTATGTGTGTGTGTGTCTCAACCGATTTCAATAATAACTTCACAAATTGTCTATATTTTATCTAATGCTTCAATTATTCCAAATTCAAGATTTTGTTGTTATCGATCTCATGTGTATATCGGAACCGGAAAGAGTTATCGAAAATCGAAAACAAACTTGTACTGCGTAGGGACTAGGCGAGCTTAAGTTCCAAATCTGGAGTCTCTAGCTCTTATAGTCGCTGAGATCGACGCGTTCATACATACGGACGGACGGACGGACATGGCTATATCGACTCTGCTGTTGATACTGATCAAGAATGTATAAACTTTATGGGGTCGGAGATGCTTGAATTATCTCTCTCTACCTATTACAAATTCGACATGTCTTTTTTATACCCTGATCCCATTAAAAATGGGTATTAAGTATCTTTGAATATGAATCTGGACTGTCAATTACTAGCCAGACGTTTTTATACCCTGATCCCATTAAAAATGGGAAAAAAGGGTGTAATGGTTTTGTGCAAAAGTATGTAACAGGCAGAAGGAAGCATCTCCGACCCTATAAAGTATATATATTCTTGATCAGCATCAACAGTCAAGTCGATATAGCCATGTTCGTCTGTCCGTCCGTCTGTCCGTCCGTATGTATGAACGCGTCGATCTCAGAGACTATAAGAGCTAGAGACTCCAGATTTGGAACTTAAGCTCGCCTAGTCCCTAGGCAGTACAAGTTTGTTTCCGATTTTCGATAACTCTTCCCGTTTCCGATATACACATAGGATCGATAACAACAAAATCTTGAATTTGGAAAATTTTGAGATGCCATTTGAATTATAAAACAAAATAATGAAAATTTGTGAATTTTTTATTAAAATCGGTTAAGAAACACCGGAGATATGGGACATTGAAGTTTTGTATGCAGTATGCAGTATGCGCGTAGACACACACACACATACCTGCAAGCACTGACTGTAAGCGTAAAGTATAGGGATCAGGGTATCGTCTAGTCGGGATTTCTCGACTAGAGCCTTCTTACTTGTTTAACCTTCCATTGCGGTATGTCATAAAGTTATTTTTTTTTATGGCTTAAGTGAGTAAGTATAATTTTATCTCTAGAGGAAGTATAAATAAATTTCAAAAAACATCTAAGACATATTAAATAGATTTTAAAATTTCAGACCAATATCAAAATCATAGCCATATACAATTGACCAATACGCAATTGATGATAGATAATCTAGTTTCTTAGACGGAAATACTGAGCAACAATATCACGGCGGTGGCCAGTTCGGTCACAATATTCCGAAACCTAAGTTTTATATTTTGTATATGTACGCACCGAATATCTAATTTTTAGGGAGTTTAATCAAATTCTACTTACATTAACCTTAAGTGAAATATTTTCCACAACAGCTTTTCCATTGTAAAGATCAACTTTTAATTGTTCCAAGTTGAGATTATTTTCAAAAAACTGTCCTAAATACCTTTGTAACAGGTACCTGCATGTCTTCGTTTTTAATCCGTCCCAAAGGTTAAACCACGACATCTTTTTAAAGTGTTTAAGTGAAATTTTACGACAATACGCAAATATCAAGACCTTTGTTATTATTTTTCTTTCATTGCTGATGAGTTATTAAGGTAGTGATGGCATTAATCATATGGTACACAACAATCGATGGTTTCTTTTCAGCTGATCATTTAACTGTGTTGCAAAATGCGGTAGAGAAATAAAAGTTTTATAAAAAATTTGTCACTATTTAAGCGCAAAATATGTGGCATTTTACTAATATACAGCAAATCATCTGAAATATTAAGAGATATCGATTTAAACACCACTTTTTAATTTATTTATTGTAAAAAATTTACATTACATTTTTCTTATGTATCTAAGGTTCTATTTTTAGACACCTTATGAAGGTGGTGCCCTCAAAAACAGCTTATTTCGAACAGTTGATTTAAATTAAAAAAAACATATAATTAGTACTTGGTGTGGCGTCGTCTTGCTTAAATAACAGCTTTTCTGTTTTTCATTGAGTCAACAATTATTTTTCTTGTTTTTGCCGCGATTTTTGCGATTGCAAAAGGATCTCAGATATAAGGTCATATTGAAATAGTTTGATTATGCACTCGATATGAGTAATTTGTGAGAAATGGAAAAGATACCAGCAATAGCACGCAAAACCAAAAACTATCGAAAGTACAAGACTGTAGTAGATCTTCCTCTTCTTCACAGGAAAAAAAGTTTCTCTCTGCAATGTAGCTCCTATTTCGCCCAATTAGATTAAATTGCTCATGCTTTGGCGTATGTATTTGGCACTGTCTGTTTGCTGTAAACCTAATATGTACATATTAAGTCCATAAAGAAATCAAAAACAAATTCAAATATGGCGGCCCAATTGTATAAGCGAAGGAGCAATAACCAAAACATTAACAGCTGACGGGTTGCTGACTGTAGCCAATGAGCCTTAGCCCATCCATGGCATGGAGAGAGTTTATCGATAGTGGGCGTTTTCGTCTCGTGTATTATATACTCGTTGGTGTACTTGTTAGCCCATTGCCAGAAACTGTTTTTATTTTTTAATAAGAACAAATGAAACAAATTGTTAGACTGGACAAGCGCAATAATTGCGTGTACTCTTAATGGGATAACAGATTTTTACGCGATAAAATTTTATGACATTTATAAAAATATTGCAATAAATACCGATTTAATAGTCATGTCCGAAAGTATGAGCAAATAATTTGTTAAGGTTTTGACATATCGAAAAAACAAATTCTTCGATTATTGTGTTCAATATATATTGTGTCATCACCTTTTCAATTATTCATCTATTAGCTAATGTATAACATCCCTTAAATAAAATTTGTTACAAAAATTTTCCCAAAAAAGGTTGTAGCAAAATGGGAAGCCGTTTTTTAATGCCATTTATCAGTTCAAATAATTGGAAAGCATGTGGATTTCGACTTTCAAATCAAGTTAACCTATATGACAACTTCCACATTTCCATTCGAAACACTAGTTTTTTTAATAAATGTAAGTACATGTATGTTTGCGGTAAAATGTTCGCAATCGACGTCATTGTATGCCATTTCAATATTATTTGTTGGATTTCTTAATACCAAACAAGAAAACTCCTACACGAGGTGATGCCAGTGCTAGTAGTGAAAGGCCTACTTATAGGCATATTCAAGCTCCAAAATATCTGAAATAAAATTTTTTGAAGAACGATATCAAATTAAATAAGATTGGCTTATTTCGACCTTGAATTAAAACTGCGCTGTGCCACCTGTCAAACTTTGTTTTGATGGGGGTAAATACATTTGGCCTACCATTATACGAGGGGGGACCCAAAACTTTTTTTTGACCAGAATGCTTGCCAATGATATAAAGAATGATTGTGAAAAAACCATATCACGCGAATGTGTCTGAAAAGCCATTAAAATGATCGACTTTTTATCTTGAGCTGCTCGAAAAAAACCGTTCAACTTTTGCCAGGATGCTCGTGGTACGCCATATTGGGACGACGTGTTGTTTTCAAATTTTTGTTTGATGCTATACTATAGTGATGGCCCCAGGAGAGTGCGGCGCAAGCCGTTGAAAGCACTTGGAAAACAAAAATATTATACCGACTTTACAGCTCGAGTTGAAGAGTGGATACTTTAATTGTCTTTTCTATGGTAATTACACAATCATTCTTCATCTCATTGGTAAGCATTATGGTCGAAAAAGTTGGATTCTCATTGATCTTTTTGAACATAATTAGCTCTTCCCTTGGAGCTATTGCCAGCGGCCTTCCATTTAAAGAAAGATTATTAAAAACCACAACACTTTGTTCAAACAATTAGACGCAGGTACAAATTTTTGTTTCAAATTTACTAAACGAAGCGCAAAGAAGTGTATTTTGATTTTTATGTTTATTTATGCAGCGAAATTACTTGTTTAAATTTGTGTAAACTTATGAACTTCTAAAATTTCTGACAACTATTTTTAAAACAAAACTATTACAGTACCTGCCGACGACATTTGGCGAGGAGTAACTGCAGTTAGTAACGCTGGTAAAAAAAGAGGACGCGGAAAGGGAACAGGAAGAAAAATTGCAAAAGATCTCAATAAAGGTCAAACAATTGGACTCGGAAAATTGAGTTGCATTTGGCCAGGCTTAAATGCGCCTATTTTGAGAGGAAATGAACTTATTCAACAACAAAAACAATCTGAAAACGTGGATAGAGAAAAAAATCTAATAAGTCTGCGTGACTCCTCTAGTAATTTTAAACTAACTAAATTAAATTCTAATGATCGTGGATGGTCTGGAACTAAAATGCCAGGTCGCAGTATTGGGCCACCTGATGCTGTTGGCGAAGATACATTTCATTCATTTGATACGCGTGTACTTGAAAATAAAATTGTCTTTATTATGAAAGGAAACATGGGAAGAAAACGAAGGTATTCGGTTTTATCTGTTACTGGAAATACAAATGGCTTGGCTGGTTTTGCAACGGCTAAAGCTCCAGAGGTTCGCACAGCTCTACGAAAATCCAAAAATCGAGCTGGGCAGAAACTGATAAGCATTAATTTTTATGAAAATAGAACTATTAATCATGATTTTTATACTGCGTTCGGAAAAACTAAATTATTTGTTTTTAAAAAGCCTGAAGGGCATGGCTTAGTATGCCATCGGGCTATACAAACTATATGTACGGTTTTAGGAATAAAGGACCTATATGTCAAGATTGAGGGGTCTACAAACCTACAGCACATTGTTAAAGCATTTTTTATTGGACTAATGCGTCAGAAAACGTATCAAGATATAGCTAATGAATCAAATTTGCATATTGTTGAACGGCAAATGTCGAAAAACGGCTTTACACAAATAAAAGCGAGTCCATTAGTCAATATGATAACTGAAGAAAAGGATCGTAAAATAGATTTTATGCAATTCGCATTGGGAAATAAAATTGTTTTAAAAAAAAAAAATGTGCCACCTTTCTATGTACATTCAAAAGGTCATAATATCTATGAACATAAAAAAGAGCGTTTTCGAAACCAAGCAAGTGTCCAATTACAAAAATTGGTAGACTCTTTATAAGATACAAAATTATTGTGCGCTTAACCGTTAACACTATTTTATACTATATATTACGCTTCATATATATTTGTGCAAAAGCTAAAAATAAAAAATTATAATAATTAGTTGATAGTTTTAATTGAACAAGATAAATAAAACTGACGCTCACAAAAAAAAACAAGTAAGAAGGCTCTAGTCGAGATATCCCGACTAGACGATACCCTGATCCCTATACTTTCCGCGTACAGTCAGTGCTTGCAAGTATGTGTTTGTGTGTGTACGTGTATACTGCATACTGCATTCATTGTCCCATATCTCCGGTGTTTATTATCCGATTTCGATAAAAATTTCACAGATTGTCATTATTTTGTTTTATAATTCAAATTGCATCTCAAAGTTTTCAAAATTCAAGATTTTTTTGTTATCGATCCCATGTGTATATCGGAAACGGGAAGAGTTATCGAAAATCGGAAACAAACTTGTACTGCCTAGGGATTAGGCGAGCTTAAGTTCCAAATCTGGAGTCTCTAGCTCTTATAGTCTCTGAGATCGACGCGTTCATACATACGGACAGACAGACAGACGGACAGACGGACATGGCTATATCGACTCGGCTTTCGATGCTGATCAAGAATATATATACTTTATGGGGTCGGAGATGCTTCCTTCTACCTGTTACATACTTTTGCACAACTTCATTATACCCTTTTTTCCCATTTTTAATGGGATCAGGGTATAACAAGTAAGAAGAATCTAGTCGAGAAATCCCGACTAGACGATACCCTGATCCTCTTTACTTTATGCGTACAGTCAGTGCTTTCAAGTATGTGTGTGTATGTACGCGCATACTGCATGCAGCATACACAACTTCAATGTCCCATATCTCCGGTGCTGAACCGATTTCAATAAAAATTTCACGGATTGTCATTATTTTGTTTAATGTTTTAAATGCCGTCTCAAAGTTTTCTAACTTCAAAATTGTTGTTATCGATACTATGTGTGTATCGGAAACGGGGAAAGTTATCGAAAATCGAAAACAAACTTGTACTGCCTAGGGTTTGCAAGCTTAAGTTCCAGATCTGGAGTCTCTAGCTCTTATAGTCTCTGAGATCGACGCGGTCATACATACACACAGACAGACGGACATGGCTATTTCGACTGAGCTGTTGATGCTGATCAATAATGTATATATAGAATATTTATACTTTATGGGGTCGGAGATGCTTTCTTCTGCGTATTACATACATTTGCACAAAACCATTATACCCTTTTTCCCATTTTTAATGGGATCAGGGTATAAAAATCAAATTAACGTTGCAGTCGAAAAAAATAATACCAACACAAAGAGTGCTTGCAAGAGAAAGTACTGGGGCAGTAGTACAAAGTTCATAAGAAATGTTTGCCTGTAACTTATACTTACATACGACACAGCATGAGCAGTCCATACACAAAGCAAAAACAAATTCATACACGGCGGCAGACAGAAATGTATACGCAATGAACGAAAATACGAAACTAGTTGGGAGAAATATGACGGGGAAATAGGTTCTATTGTACAGAGCTCGTTTACTTACTGTAAAAAAAGAGGGGTAGCTATCTTCGCGTCTTTAGATTTCATAGTCATTGAGAAATGTATATGCAATGAACGAAAATAAAAATCTAGTTGGGAGAAATATGACGGGGAAATAGGTGCTATTGTACAGAGCTCGTTTAATAACTGTAAAAAATAGGGGTAGCTATCTTCGCGTCTTTAGATTACATCGTTTTTAATACTTAGCTGTTGATGCTGATCAAAAATATATATGCTTTATGGGATTGGAGATGTTTCATTTTGCCTGTTACAAACTTTTGTAGAAAACCATTATACCCTTTTTACCCATTATTAGTGGGTTCAGGGTATAATTGACAATTTCTTAATCATGCACTTATTTTGCGAAAATATTGTGATTATTACTACAAATAATTAAAATTTCATCATAAATAAATGATCAATGAGTTATCCGACTACTTTTTCTTTAATATATAAAATTAAATTGAAGTTTTAATAGAATATGGAATCCTGAAATATATTTCGTTCTGTAAGAAAATAATTTAAAGTACGCAAAGATACTTATTTTGCTTTTATGCAAAACTATTTTTATAATATGGGGTGTTCTTTTGATAAGTTTCGAGCGGATTTTACATATTTTTTTAAGTATGTTTGGCATTGGCTTTCACAATTTTGCGAAAGCAAAATCTGACAATTATAGCGAACCGCACGATTATCACAATTGTCTTATCATGTTCACAACCCGGCATTTGACTTCCAGTTTACGGTTCTGTTATCGCAGAGTATATTTTCAGGTAGCTTAAATATTATATGGACGTTGATGTACTAAACGAGACAGTACATACAAGTGGCCCAACGATACCAAGCACCGGCTTGTTAGCGCGCGGACCCAAGCATTTAGCAATCCACCTCCCGCCCAACCGACCGAGGGGCACATCGCTTAACGTACGATTACGATGTTCGCGAACATATAGACAAATGATACAAAACTATTATTTTAAGCGAGACACTAGAAGTGGACCCATCAAATAATTTGGAAAGCTCATTATATATAGAGCATAGGATTCGGAAGGGGTTATGAATGGCAAAGTTAGTATTGCAAGTTTGAAGGGAAATGGGTAAGAAATTTCTGGTAGGTCTAATCGGAACAACAAAACTTATTTGGCTAACTAGTTATATAAATATGAAAATAATTGAAATTTTTTTATATATATCTCATATATTTGGCCGAATTTGCTTAATTATTCGATATTACCAAAATAAATAAAAAAATCACATTAATATATCAATAGCACCAATAAAAAAAAATCATATCAGGAATGATCATAAACCCACCCCGAAAATAGCACACTCATAAAAACAGCGGAGCGGCATAGCCCACACGTCTCAAACAAACTTGTACTTCCTAGGGATAAGGCTAGCTTATGTTCCGAACCTGGAGTCTCTAGCTCTTATAGTATCTTAGATCGTGTTGATACATAATGACGGTCAGACGGCAACATCAATTCGGCTGTTGATACTGATCAAGAATATATATACTTTATGGGGTCGGAGATGCTTCTGCCTGTTACATAAATCTTCACAAAACCATTATATCCTTTTACCCATTGCCAATATGTTTAGGGTATAAAAATGTTCAATTAGTTGCTAGTTATTAATAAAATACTCTTGATTTACAAGAAGTGTAAGGAAAAAACCAAACATTAATATGAGTTCGTGCTTTAAAATACGTATTAGACTTTCACAATGAACAGACCGTGCCGAAAACATACGACAAGCCATGAGCAGTCCATATTCAAAGCAAAAACTAATTCAAATATGGTGATAGGTCAAGAAGTATAAGCAAGAAGCGATAATCAAAACATAAGCAACTGATTGGCATTGACGGGTACCGCCCGCTTGCTTTACTTTAGATTTTAAGTTAACAGTTGGAGGGCGCGGTATGCTCCACTCTTTATGTCTCTTTCAACCTTACATACACCAATGAGTATATACATGAGTGGAAATTGGCACGCCCACTATCGATAACCACTCTCCATGCCACGAATGCGTTAGGGCTCGTACTCAGCTGTTTTGATCTGGCCCTGCCGCCATAATTGAATTTGTTTTTGTTTTCACTATGGATTGTTTTGTCGTATGTTTTTGGCACTGTATGGTTGCTGAAAACCTAATATGTATGTAATTATGTATGTATGTATCAGAGCTCATGCCAATGTATTCTCCCTACTCATGTTTTGAATGGTTTGTTTTGATTTGAGTTGGTGCTGTATAATTTGTTTTGCATTGCATTGCTTGGGTGGCTGAAATCGTATGTTTGTTCGCCTACAAAATTAAAACTTTTTTGTTTTATTTAAGTTAATAAATGAAAGCAATCAAAATAAATTATGGAAAATTGTTTTAAAATTTTAATAATGAAACTTAATCTAGAATTTTTACAAATAACAATATATAAAAATTTCTTTAATTTTTATGTGCGTACGCATATGTACGTACTATTGTTTTTGTTTAATGAACGTTAATATATTATGTTTGTATGTGTGTTGTTGTATGCACTGATATAAATATATATGTATGTATATGTGGTGTTGTTCTTAAGCATTAGTGTAAATTAAAGAATTAATATTATGCACGTAATGTATGTTAAATTAAAATCACCTAAATTCTGACGAAGACTGCAAATATTTTGTTGTATGGGTTGTGTAGTGTATTATGTGTATAATGATTCTTGGCTTGATAATTGTTCTATTAGTTTTATTGATTATATTTTAAAAATTCCGATTGGTAATTTTAAATAGTCAAAACTTTTTAAATCACGACCGTTTCTGTTTGAATCTCAAGCATAAAATGACAAACACATTAAAAACAAGTAAGAAGGCGCTAGTCGACAAATCCCCACTAGAAGATACCCTAAGCCCTATACTTGGCGCGTACAGTCAGTTCTTGCAAGTAAATATGTATGTTTGTAAGTACGTATATACTGCATACTTTACTAAATTTCAATAACTAATCGAAGCTGTTGATGCTGATCAATTATATATATACTGAATACGGTCGGAGATGCTTCGTTCTGCCTGTAATATACTTTTGCATAAAACCATTATACCCTTTTCACCAATTTTCAATGGGTGCGCGCGCAAATTTTTTCTTTTGTCTTATAATACCCTGAACCCATTTCTGCAAGAAAAACTTCTAGAAAACTTCATTGTGTGTAATGCATGTGTGTGCACCTAACGGGAATAAGAATAGACAAAACGCAAAATACAAACAACATCAACACGTGATGGTTGTCGTTGCTGGAACGCACAATCTGCACAATGTTGTTTTAATACCCTTTATTACAATATTGAATTAATTTCAATGCAATTTTTAATATAAATGTATTTAATATAAGGACATTTAAGGTTAGGTATATTAATGTAAGTGTAATTTGGCTTTAAGTCATTTTAAACCTTGTCAATAAGTTAATAATCATCTTCCTTATTCCCAATATATACATACGCATATATAATGGAAGTCATATTTAAGTATATCACGTTTGGCCATACAATTTCACAAAGTTCATATAAAATCTATACTACCCTCCCATGTTAGGCATTAGCAAGCAGATAGAACCAAAAGTCGAAAATTGACAATCTCAACTTTGGCCACCACACACAGCAAACAGAAGTATTGCCGATCACTATTGTTGTCTCACGCATCGCAACCTTTGAGAGAGAGTTGAGAGTGAGTCGAGAGAGAGTCGAGAGAGAGTTGACAAAGCAGAAGCGGTACTTTTTCCGCTTGCCCCTTTCCCACGATCTTTAAATACTCGTGGCGTGTTATCGATACCAAAAATGGGCGGCTATTTACCTCTCTTGTACTTAAATACTTTTTGACATACACGCCGAAAGCTATCGATGTAAACGATCGACGACACATCGATACTATCGCCATTCAACCGTCTCTAGCCGAAGGCGTTAGCGAAAAAAGGTGAAAGAGAACTGTGTAAAATATTTAGCACTATCTTTAAAATATGGGATCTATATCGGATTTTGGGCAAATAGCTCTAAAATGGGATCCAAAAAATTTAGAAATCCGTACCATGTCGGTAGAGAAAACATTAGAGCCGTTGGTTCTTCAAGTGACAACGCTTGTGAACACTAAAGGTCCCAGCAAAAAGAAAAAAGGTAAGACGATTAGTTTAATTTGTATTTTATTGCTTGCACTGAAATTATTTCTAGTGTTCCAAATGCAAAATTTTCTTAGTACATTTTTTTGAATACACACTAAAGAAATTGTTAAAGATGTACGTCTGTTTGAAAATACATGTACATATATGTACTTATGCAGGTGTAGTGTATGTATGCATGTATCTATACCCTCTACTTCGGAACGCCAGGCCATAAACAAAAACTGCCTGCAATTAGCAGTAACTTTTTCTTATTTGAATGCTTGGTTTTTGTAAATAAAATTTTTTTACATTTATTTATTTTTTTTTTAATTAAAAGTAACTGTAAACACGAATTTCACAACGAAAATACACCAAAAACGGAAGTGTTCTAAGCATTTGTTGTCGGTTGAATTTAGTGCCTTTGTTAGTACTTTTAATTGTTCTTTGTAAATGTTAATTTTTTTTAAGTTTCGTTTAAAAGGCTTAAGAGATAACTAACTGAATAACTTATAAAAAATAAAATAAAAAATTAAAAACAACAACCAAAGAAATTTCACTTTTCAACCAAAGTAATTTACACGACCGCTGCTCCATGGAGTCGCAAGTGGTTTTTTAGAGTTAGAAAAATCCAATACTGTTTATAGTTTTTCGTTAAAAGTATAGTATAGTTTAGCGTTAAAAAAACAGTATTGCAAGAAGCTTCATGGTTTGTGCGAATGTATGTGACAGGCAGGAGGCAGGAGGAAGCTTCTTTGAAATCACATAAAGAATACATGTTCTTGACCATAATCAACAACCGAAAACTAATAAATGTTTTTCAGAAATTATAGATTATTTATGGAAATATTATTAAAATCGGGTAAAAAATATAGGAGATATCGAGAATTAAATTCAGGAATTTTATGTATACGTATTAACATGCATACATACAAAAACAAGTAAGAAGGCTCTAGTCGAGATATCCCGACTAGACGATACCCTGATCCCTATACTTCACGCGTACAGTCAGTGCTTGCAAGTATGTGTGTGTGTGTGTGTACGCGCATACTGCATACACAACTTCAATGTCCCATATCTCCGGTATTCATCAAAGTTTTCCAAATTCAAGATTTTTTTTGTTATCGATCCCATGTGTATATCGGAAACAGGAAGAGTTATCGAAAATCGGAAAGAAACTTGTACTGCCTAGGGATGAGGCGAGCTTAAGTTCAAAATCTGGAGTCTCTAATGTTTCAAACACCTTCCAATTTCAAATTTTTTTGTTATCGATTCCATGTGTATACTGGAAACAGGAAGAGTTATCGAAAAACAAGCTTATGTTCCAAATCCAGCTCTTATAGTCTCTGAGATCGTTGCGTTCCTACATACTTACGGACGGACAGACGGACATATCGACTTTATCGCCTCGACTGTTGATTCTGATCAAGAATATATATACTTTATGGGGTCGGAGATGGTTCCTTCTGCTTGTTACATACATTTGCACAAAACCATTATGCCCTTTTTTCCAATTTTTAATGTAAACCATAAAGTATATATATTCTTGATATGGAACTTAAGCTTGCCTAATCCTTAGGTAGTACAAGTTTGTTTTAGATTTTCGATAACTCTTCCCGTTTCCGCCATACACATGGGATCGATAACAACTAAATCGTGAATTTGCAAAACTTTGAAACGGCGTTTGAAACATTAGGCAAAATAATAAAAATCTCAATTTAATTAAAATCGGTTAAGAAACACCGGAGATATGGGACATTGAAGTTGTGTATGCTGCATGCAGTATGCGCGTACATACACACACACATACTTGCAAGCACTGACTGTTCGCATAAAGTATAGGAATCAGGGTATCGTGTAGTCGGGATTTCTCGACTAGAGCCTTCTTGTTTTAAAATGCTTTTAACGGTTTCTTAATTGTTAGCTAACGGCCTAACTATGCCAATTCAGACATTTTATTAATTTTATAAATACATTTTATTAAGTAACTCACTAGTCGTCAGTCTAATTAAACTGTTTAATTATTTAGATTTGTTTTTAAATTACAAATTAAAATATTTTAAGGAAAATCTAAACGTGCAAGTGCGTTAGTTGCGGCTGTTGAAAAAGCTACCGAAAATTTTATTCAGAAAGGTGAGCAAATTGCATATGAAAACCCGGACATAACACAAGAAATGCTGTCTGCCGTTGACGAGGTGCGCAAAACTGGGGATGCTATGAGCATTGCAGCCAGAGAATTTTCAGAAGACCCGTGTAGCTCTTTAAAACGTGGAAACATGGTTCGAGCAGCTAGAAATTTGCTGTCAGCTGTTACACGTTTATTAATATTAGCAGATATGGTGGATGTGCATTTGTTGCTTAAATCTCTTCATATTGTTGAAGATGATCTTAATAAACTCAAAAATGCATCAAGCCAAGACGAACTTATGACCAATATGCGGGTAAGAGGACATAATGCTTTAAAAATTCCTTTATGAATTAAATATAATTTATACGTTAGCAATTTGGTCGCAACGCTGGAGAACTTATAAAACAAGCAGCAAAACGTCAACAAGAGCTAAAGGACCCGCAACTGCGGGATGATTTAGCTGCCGCTCGTGCAATGCTAAAAAAGCATTCAACAATGCTGCTAACCGCATCCAAGGTCTATGTTCGGCATCCAGAATTAGATCTGGCTAAAGTTAATCGCGATTTTATTTTGAAACAAGTGTGCGATGCTGTGAACACGATTAGCGACGTAGCTCAGGGAAAGTCATCACAGCCCACTGATGTTTACAGTGGTGCAGGTGAACTAGCTGCTGCTTTGGACGATTTTGATGTATGTTTTTTTCCAAGCGTTTTATTGCTAATCCTTTTTTATAAGATAATTTTTTTTTTTTACTTTAGGAGGGAATTGTAATGGACCCATTGACCTACAGTGACAAACGGTCGCGGCAACTTCTCGAGGAACGTCTAGAAAGTATTATTAGTGCTGCGGCATTGATGGCCGATGCAGACTGTACACGGGATGAGCGCAGGGAGAGAATTGTAGCCGAGTGCAATGCCGTTCGTCAAGCTTTACAGGATCTCCTGTCTGAATACATGTCAAATGTAACTTGCGAATAAATATTTGTATAAAATATGTAGTATTTAACTAACTTTGTCTATTTTAGATGAGTCAAAAGGACAACAGCCCCGGGCTAGACCGTGCGATTGATCAAATGTGTCGCAAAACGAGGGATCTAAGGCGGCAGCTTCGAAAAGCAGTCGTTGATCATGTGTCGGATTCGTTTTTGGAAACAACAACACCTTTAATTGACCTTATTGATGCCGCCAAATCTGGAAACGAAAAGAAAGTCCGGGAAAAGGCTGAGATATTTACAAAACATGCCGAAAAATTAGTTGAAGTTGCTAATCTCGTGTGCAGTATGTCAAATAACGAGGACGGAGTAAAAATGGTTCGCTATGCTGCAGCTCAAATAGAAAGTTTGTGCCCCCAAGTAATAAATGCTGCATCGATACTTACGGTTCGACCAAACTCAAAGGTTGCCCAAGAGAATATGGCTGCTTATCGCCAAGCTTGGGAGGTGCAAGTTCGGATTTTAACCGAAGCCGTGGATGACATTACAACCATAGACGACTTTCTAGCTGTTTCTGAAAATCACATTCTTGAAGATGTAAATAAATGTGTAATGGCTTTACAAGTGGGAGATGCCAAAGACCTTCGTGGAACAGCTGGGTCTATTCAAGGCCGATCTTCCCGTGTGTGCAATGTAGTTGAGGCTGAAATGGACAACTATGAACCATGTATTTATACGAAGCGAGTCCTGGAGGCGGTAAAAGTGCTTCGTGATCAAGGTTAGTATAAACATTCTCTAATACCAAAATAGTGGCCAATAAAGTAAGTTTCTGCCAATCTTTTAATCTACGAGCTTTCCCAGTTAGATATAACTTTAAATCGATACAACTTTTACATATTTATACCCGGAACCCATTAAAAATAGGTAAAAAATTTATGATTTTGTGCAAAAGTATATAAGAGATGGAGGAAAGCATCTCCGACCCCATAAAATGTATATTTTCTTGATCAGCATCAACAGCCAAGTTGATATAGCCATGTCCGTCTGTCTGTCTGTCCGTATGTATGAACGCTTTGATCTCAGAGATTATAAGAGCTAGAGACTCCAGATTTGAAACTTAAGCTCGCCTAGTCCCTAGGCAGTACAAGTTTAGTTTCGATTTTCGATAACTTCCCGTTTCCGATATACACATGGGCTCGAAAACAATAAAATTGAAATTGGAAGTCTTTGAGATGGCATTTAAACTATTAAACAAAATAAAAAATCGGTGAAAGTTTTATTGAAATCTGTTGAAAAACAACGGAGATGTGGAACATTGAAGTTGAGTATGCAGTATGCGCGTAGACAAACACACACATACTTGCAAGCACTGACTGAACGCGTTAAATATAGGGTTCAGGGTATCGTCTAGTCGGGATTACTCGACTAGAGTCTTCTTACTTTTTATACCCTGATCCCATTAAAAATGGGAAAAAAGGGTATAATGAAGTTGTGCAAAAGTATGTAACAGGTAGAAGGAAGCATCTCCGACCCTATAAAGTATATATATTCTTGATCAGCATCGAAAGTCGAGTCGATATAGCCATGTCCGTCTGTCTGTCTGTCTGTCCGTATGTATGAACGCGTCGATCTCAGAGACTATAAGAGCTAGAGACTCCAGATTTGGAACTTAAGCTCGCCTAATCCCTAGGCAGTACAAGTTTGTTTCCGATTTTCGATAACTTTTCCCGTTTCCGATATACACATGGGATCGATAACAAAAAAATCTTGAATTTTGAAAACTTTGAGATGCAATTTGAATTATAAAACAAAATAATGACAATCTGTGAAATTTTTATTGAAATCGGATAATAAACACCGGAGATATGGGACATTGAAGTTTTGTATGCAGTATGCAGTATGCGCGTACACACACACGCACATACTTGCAAGCACTGACTGTGCGCGTGAAGTATAGGGATCAGGGTATCGTCTAGTCGGGATATCTCGACTAGAGCCTTCTTACTTGTTATACCCTGAACCCATTAAAAATGTGTAAAAAGGTAATAATGGTTTTGTGCAAAAGTATGTAACAGGCAGAAGGAATCATCAACGACCCCATAAAGTATATACGTACTTGATCAGCATCATATAACGATATAGCCATGTCCGTGACCGAATTTCGTTCTATAATTTTATAATTTCAAGTAGGTCTTAGACGCTTATGATTCTTACTCAATCGGGTATTACTAAAATAATGAGTGAAGATATAAGAAAGGGAATGCTAAACATGATTCAACTCATAAATGACATTTAGTTTTCTGACGTTTCCAACGTCTTCTACTGTGAAGTTGTGGGCTCATGGTTTTAATATGGTTTTGATTTGTACTACATTGAGTTATAACCTGCAAAACATTTATTGAACTTACACTTAAGATAAACTATAAGCTTAAAATTTTTTTTATTGCAGTGATGATAAAATTTGAACAAAGAGTGGATGCTGCTGTGGAAGCCCTTTCCACCAATACAAACAAAAATGTAGACGAGAATGATTTTATCGATGCTTCGCGTTTGGTATACGATGGTGTACGTGAAATTCGGCGTGCAGTATTAATGAATCGGGTAAGATATAAGTTTTATTTTTTATTAATAAATTTATTTAAAAAATCTTTAAATTTAATCCAGGAAAACTTATTTTATAACTGCTTCCCAAAGTATATTGGTTTTGTGCTCTTTATGCTTTTTATACCCTGAACCATTAAAAATGGGTAAAAAGGGTAAAATGGTATTGTGCGTCTGTCCGTCTGTATGTACGACGATTGTCGACGTCGATCTTAGAGACTATAAGAGCTAGAGACTACAGATTCGGAACATAAACTCGCCTATTCCCTAGGCAGTTTGTTTTCGATTTTCGATAACTCTGCCCGTTTCCGATATACACATGGGATGAATTTCAAAAAGTTTGAAAAAAACAAGTAAGAAGGCTCTAGTCGAGAAATCCCGACTAGACGATACCCTGATCCCTATACTTCACGCGTACAGTCAGTGCTTGCAAGTATATGTGTGTGTGTGTACGCGCATACTGCATAGTGCATACAAAACTTCAATGTCCCATATCTCCGGTGTTTATTATCCGATTTCGATAAAATTTTCACAGATTGTCATTATTTTGCTTAAGTATTCAAATGGCATCTCAAAGTTTTCCAAATTCAAGATTTTGTTGTTATCGATCCCATGTGTATATCGGAAACGGGAAGAGTTATCGAAAATCGGAAACAAACTTGTACTGCCTAGGAATTAGGCGAGCTTAAGTTCCAAATCTGGAGTCTCTAGCTCTTATAGTCTCTGAGATCGACGCGTTCATACATACGGACAGACGGACAGACGGACATGGCTATATCGACTCGGCTTTCGATGCTGATCAAGAATATATATACTTTATAGGGTCGGAGATGCTTCCTTCTACCTGTTACATACTTTTGCACAACTTCATTATACCCTTTTTTCCCATTTTTAATGGGATCAGGGTATAATAATGACAATCTGGAAAATTTTTATTATAATCGGCTGCTCGTACACACACACATACTTGCAAGCACTGACTGTACGCGTGAAGTATGGGATTCAAAGCACCTTCTAGTCCAGATTTCTCGACTAGACCCTTCTTAATTGTTAAATATATGCCTTTAAATATTTTATCATTCTTGTTATCTTTTCAGAGTTCTGAAGACCTAGATACTGATACCGAGTTTGAGCCAGTCGAAGATTTAACATTGGAAACACGTAGTAGATGTACGTACCTAGTTTTCATTTGACACAATAGTTTGCAATCATCTGAAAACAATTTTTATTTATTCGAAATTTGTCATTGTTATACACCTTAAACCCAAGAAATGTGTAGAAAGACAAGAGCAAAGCTTCGAAGTTGTAATGTCTATAACCTACTTGCATGTTAGGCTTGTGTATTTAATATACAATAGAATTTCCATTTTCCTCTGTCTTATCTACGGACCAACACATGATTTTTGGTTGTATCTAACTTTGCTTGCTTCTTCAAATCCAATTTTGTTAAGTTCATCATAATTGATAATCATTTTCAATTTGTCTTGTTAGTAACACCAAGAATATCGAACACTGCCCTGCCCTCAGTGCCTTTTAACTTTTTAAAAGTACATTACTAGCAACGAGCGAACCGACTGAAATGTCTTCAGTTGCATTTATCTTAATTAAATTTGTGGCGGCAAGATTTTGTCGCTACCACATCTCTGACCCCATGAAGTATATAAGATCTTGATTCGTATCAACAGTAGCTTAGATTTGACCGTGTCTTTTCGTGGGTATGAGGTATAAACTTCAGTTTTGAATTCAAAGTTATCGCTAACCATATACAGTCTGTCAAGGAAGTGTTTTCGCGTGAAGAAAAATTTATGTTTTTTCACTTCACAGTCAAAAATATAACTAATATCGCTCTTAAAATTGTTTTTGAAATTTTATATGTATTATTTATTTGTTTCTTAATAATATATTTAAAACAATTTGATTAAAGAACAAAAAAGTTATAACAAAAAAAAATTAACTCTTACTTAATTTGACAGTCAGTGGTGATTCCACAATCATTCTTCATCTCATTGGCAAGCGATCTGGCCAAAAAAATTTGGACTTTTATGGATCTAAGCATTTTTTATTTAATTAAATGTAACTGTACATATGAATTTCATACGAATTTTACAACGAAAATGCACCAAAAAGTAGACGCGAAAACACTTTCTTGACAGTCAAATTAAGTTAGAATTAATTTGTTTTTGTTATAACTTTTTTTGTTGTTTAATGAATAATCAAATTGTTTTAAATATATTATTAAGAAATAAATAAATAATACATAAAAATTTTCAAAAAAATTTAAGAGCCATATAACAGTTATGTTTTTGCTGTGAAGTGAAAAAAACATAAATTTTTCGTCACGCGAAAACACTTCCTTGACAGACTGTATGTATATGGGCAGCAAAAACCTTTTTTTTAAGATTAAGCATGTTTATTAAGTATATGCAGAAAATTTATGACAAAGTTTCATCAAGTTTAGTTTGTATTCACTGAAGCTCGTAAAAGCAAGTCAAGCTATTTTCAGCATACACATATACACGTACAAAAACAACTTATCCAACAATAGGCGCATTTTCTGCGTGTTTTCGTCTTTAATTTATAAAACATAGTGTCCAGCAAAACTTTTCCAAGAAAACAATTACTTACTTTTTTTTATATAAATTTATAGTTGTTCGCGTCAAGTGTAAATAGGGAATTGGCTTATGAGGTTCTTAAATTACTTAACATTTATTCATTTACAGCAAGCGCTCATACCGGTGACCAAACTGTTGACGAATATCCGGACATAAGTGGCATTTGTACTGCTAGAGTAAGAAGGTGTAACAATATTTTGGCAAATAATAAACTTTATTGAATTTAAATTAATTAGGAAGCAATGCGTAAGATGACTGAAGAGGACAAGCAAAAAATTGCACAACAAGTAGAGCTATTTCGACGAGAAAAACTCACTTTCGATTCAGAAGTTGCAAAGTGGGACGATACTGGCAACGACATTATTTTCTTGGCAAAACATATGTGTATGATAATGATGGAGATGACAGATTTTACAAGGTATATTTACTCACAATATTTCATTATTAACTATCACCGATTCGTTTTCCTTATTCTATATATATGTTGGATCTATACTTGGCTTATTAAGCATTTCTTTTTTTTAAGAAATTTAGAGCCCTGGTTTAAAAACCATAAAATCGAGTGAAAAGACCGTAATAAGGTGGAAACCTAACGCATTTCTATTTTTAAAAGGATTTTAGATGCTGGTTGCAGTCACTAGTTGTCTTGTCAACAAAATTTTAACTAGCTCTAATGCCGAGGGGCTGGTGGTGGCAGGTGTTGGCGTGGCGTTCAAATTTTAGATTTTTGGCGATGTTTGTGTAAAGCTGCCAGCAACTTTGGTGACTCAAGCTGTCAAAATTTGGAAAATATTTGTTCCAATCGATTTGCCTATATTAACTTGTTATTAATTTAACAGTTTCAAGTCTAACTCTAAAGGTCTCGAAAAAAGTTGCGTCCACACAGACAGACACCACGATTGACCTTGCCCAAAACCAGTATTCTCCTTACCTTCGGTATCAGAGATACTACTATAAAAATCAGCAAAGTTTCTTATACGTGAGCATTCAAAAAAAATTTTATGTTTCGTTTAAAAGTCGTACATATTACTTGCCCAAAACCAGTATTCTCCTTACCTTCGGTATCAGAGATACTACTATAAAAATCAGCAAAGTTTCTTATACGTGAGCATTCAAAAAAAATTTTATGTTTCGTTTAAAAGTCGTACATATTACTGATGAATTGAATTATACACTTAGTTTATATTCATTTTGTAAAGAAATGCGTTACACATTAAGTAACTATTAAGTTTATATATTCTTAATCAGCTTCGCGAGATATTTACATATCTGTCTGTCCGTTTCTCTGCAAACTTGTCCCTGAGTTCCAAATTAATGTATGATTTTTTATTCTCGACTTAACTTGCTTGATTTTTTTCGGCTTGCAGAAGATAGCTCCCTTACTTGTGTTTTATTTCTGTACTATTTCAATTTTAAAATGATTACAATTGAGCTAAATTTAATATTTTTGTTTATTCTATTTACAACTTTTAGAGGTCGTGGCCCTTTAAAAACTACAATGGATGTTATCAATGCAGCCAAGAAAATATCCGAAGCCGGTACAAAACTTGATAAGCTAACACGCGAAATAGCCGAGCAGTGTCCAGAAAGCAGTACCAAAAAAGATTTGTTGGCATATTTGCAACGGATCGCTTTATACTGTCATCAAATTCAAATTACTTCTAAAGTCAAAGCAGATGTTCAAAATATAAGTGGGGAACTGATTGTTTCTGGGGTAAGCTTAACATTGTTTTATGGGTTGTTACCAGTAGCAAACATTTTTCCCTCTTATTGAAGCTGGATAGTGCAACCTCCTTAATACAAGCAGCAAAGAATCTTATGAATGCCGTGGTACTGACAGTGAAATACTCGTATGTAGCATCCACCAAATATACTAGACAAGGCACCGTCACTGTAAGTTTAAAAATTTTACCGATTATATATTTTAAAAAATTTAATTATAAAAAAAAACGAGAATGAATTTTGATTTTGTGCATGTTCATACCAAAATGGAATCAGCAACAGAAATTTGTTGACAATACCAAATTTTCTGTTTAATACTAACGATGTTTTTTTTTTCTTAAGTCTCCAATTGTTGTGTGGAAAATGAAGGCACCAGAGAAAAAGCCACTAGTGCGACCTGAAAAGCCTGAAGAAGTTCGTGCAAAAGTTCGAAAAGGATCGCAAAAAAAAGTTCAAAATCCCATTCATGCTCTATCTGAATTCCAAAGTCCTGCTGATGCTGTCTAATGTTTAAATAATAATCGTAATATAAAGGATAATATTATATATAATGGATGATATACTCGTATTGATATTAATGTTCTTCAGAACGTATCTTATTATAAACGCCTAACTTACACCAGCGGCGCGTAATATAGAAAGTTTACGAGTATTTTTTCCAATGTCTATCTGCGAAGTAATGCAAGGGAAATAATTTGGAAAACTCACAAACACTAGTTTTAAGAAGTAAAATCGAAGATAAATTAATTTTATTTCATTTTTCTGATATATGTATGGATGATTCGTATTCTTAAATGTTCTTGTGCAAGAGATGAAGTAGTTGAAAAAGTACAGGTTCAAATAAATATTGACATGTGACTCTTTATTTTTATTTTTTTTCCCCTTATTTATTAGTAATTAAAAATTTCACATCACAATACTTTATGAAGTCGGAGATGCTTCCTTTTGCCTGTTACATACTTTTGCAATGAACCACCATCATACCTTTTTTACTCATTTTTAATAGGTTCAGGTTCAATCTAGAAAGGCTCTAGTCGGGAAATCCCGACTGAACCCTACACTTTACGCGTTCAGTCAGTGCTTGCAAGTATGTGTTTGTGTGTTAACGCACATACTGCATACTCAACTTCAATGTTCCATATCTCCAGGGTTACTTAAAAGATTTCAATAAAAACAGCACAGATTATCAATAATTTGTCTAATCTTTCACTTCATTTATAAGAGGCAGAGGCTTTGGTAGTAACGCAATAAAATGGAACAGTTCTTGGAGTTTTCGAGAGAAAATATTTTTCGCAAAATCTTTAGTCCCGTTGGCGTAAGCGTACCTTTTGTGTAAGGTAGAATGTCGTTAATGTAGTCAGTAGAACGAACTCCCAGAGATTTCGACGACTGTGTCACATTGTACGTATGCAAGAAGAGAGTCTAGTTCGTAAGGTTTATGATGCGGTGGTAGGCGGACAACAAAGGAGGGCAATGTCCCGTACGTGCTGGCAGGACCAAGTGAAAATGCGCACAAGAGGGGAACTCATGGGGAAAAACTGTGCATCAGGCTATGATTTGATATAGTTTCTGGACTGTTAAAAAGGAGAGACCTTGGAGAACTCCAATGTGTTAACACTTCGGCTACTAAAATTTTTTACAGTTGTGATATATCTAAGTGGAAACAGGCTTTAAAAACCAAATATTGTTGCTTGGTAAGTTTTTGAAATACGCTAACATAAAAAAATTTAAAAATCAGTTTTTATGCGTATAAACAAAAGTTTTCTGTTTGGAAGGATGGAGACTAACCCTCCAAGTAGACGGCCGCGGGCAATAACTCCAAGGGCTGAGCGAATTATGGTCAGAGAGAGCAATGAAAATCACACACTTTCCAATGAGATGAAGAATGCATGTGTGAATACCATAGCACGCGCATGTGTGAGAAAAACCATTAAAAGAAAAAAACTTTTGGTCTCCAGCTACCCGATAAAAACCGTTGATGTCGGCTGAACATGCAGAGTCGTTTAACTTTTGCCAGAATCCACTCGGTACAACCAGACTCATATTAGGACGACGTGATCTTTCATGATGTAACAAAAATTATGCTATACTATAATGAAGGCCTAAGCTGAGTGTGGCGCAAGCCGTTGAAAAACAAAAATATTATACCGACTGTAAAGTGTGGAAAATTGTCAGTGACGGTATGAGGGTTCATCCCAAGCAAAAGAGTTGAAAAATTGTGCTTCATTCAACATACTATGATGCCCAACAAAATTTAAATATTTTGCGCAAACATTTGGAGTCACTGCCAACAAATTTTCATTTATAAAAATTTTAAAATAGAAAATTAGAAATATATATACTTTTTACTCACAAAAGTTTTATTTTTACCCCCAAATATTTCATTTTTACCTCATTTGGGGTAATTTACCCCGGATATATAGAGAATATGATATATATATACATATATATATACATATATATATACACGTATATGATATAAATATACTTTAAAATTTTTGTCAAAGTCCGTCAGATCTTAAAAACTAGCCAAATCCAAATATTTTGCGTTAATTCTTTAAACCTATTCAGAAATCTAGATTTTTTAAAATTTGTTAAGGATTTCCAGTGCTTCTTCAGAAAGATATTTAAATATATCTTTGCCAACCTCCAATATTTTCAAAATTTAATGATTTTATTGTTAGTTCCAGTGATTCAAGTAATTTATATATATAACTTATTTACCTAGAGAAAAACAACACAGTTATGTATTTATTATTTATTGTAATTAATCCTGTAAGTTATATACCTTAAATCCTATACCTTATTCTCTCAACAGATTTAAATTTCTTAAGCAAACAACTGAATCGGACATTTAAATTTGAAAGGTTTTTGATTGATTTAAACAGGCCCACTACAGCTGGTTGTGCTAGTTAGAAAAATACAAATGGAATCCAAAAGCAAAATCGACACAAGCTAATTTTGGTAAATTTTATTATTATCGCTTAAGTACGGTTCGCTTTCCAGGATAAATTGTATTTCAGAGATATTTCCTGTTCAGTGTACCGATTTCAGTAAACGAAGTAATCTTAAATTCAAGCTTTGAACTCTTAAATAAAAACAAATTTCTCATTCGGCAGAAAGCAAATTATTATTTTACGGTACATATAAGATTTCCACGGTAGGAGGTCAATGTGGTTACTGGTTTTAAAAAAAACAATATGACAATTAATAAGCAACTGTAAACATTCGGTGTAAGCTATTTGAATTTCTTCGAAATATTTATTATAAAAGTAGAACCAGATATAATAACACATTTTCAGTCTTATTGAAAGTACACATAAACTGCATGTAAAGACCAAATATATGGACCGTATACATATTAAGGTAAATGTAATTATTTGTTTTCACTTAAAAATTAAAAGATAATGTTTAGCGTAGTCTCGTATTAAATTCAATAAATATCTGTTTTTTATTATCATGTCTAAAGTTGATCTGCAATTATTCCATTGTTAAACATACATATGTGTGTTTCAAGAAACTGCGTTTGATATATCGTTAGTTTTAAATTAAAGTATACATATATGAAAGTGCGTGCACGTTAAAGGTTTTTATAATCTAATACTAAATGTAAATGAATTTATTCCTTTTGTTCAGTGTCCGTCCTGCCGTATTTTTTTCTAAACCCGGCGTTATTGGACTTTAAAATTGCCAATTTTTAAACATTGTCGACAACATACTATATATATACACCGATTCCTATACATTACTGATAGCGGCGAAACATTTGCAAGAATCCTTTTTAAAAAGCTCCTTTTTTTACTTTTGCTAAATTGACAAACTGACAAAATTTGGTATTCTAATAAATTGTTCATATAGCGCAGCTAAGGTGACAAAAATTAAATTTAACCTTGGGGAAAAATGCTATTACCTTGTTTACGGCATCAGTGTTAATGCACTATATGGTTGCACCACTCCCATTGTAGGCTAAAAAATCGATTACATAGCGACTCACCTCATAATGTACACCGATATATACTCATATTTCCCACAATTAAACAGCTTGTCACTTTGTTTGTTGGGAAGATAGCTTGTAAGCAAATGTCAACATCAAACGTTTTTAGTCCACGAACACCCCCACCCCGCTAGAGTTTTGTTTTCAGTTTTTAAGCTAGAATAACTAATTTATGTGAAAATTTTGATGCCACGATTACAACCGCCACCCATATTCCCACAGTCTGTAAGCTTAAAGTTATTGATTTTTAAATATAACTTTAAATTCCTTTAATGAGCAAATAAAAATTTTACTGTCACGTCCACTTATGCCCTAAAAATTGGTAAGTTATCTATCTTCAAAAAGTGTTGAGCTAAATTCATCAAAGTAAAAAAATTGATTACTGACAAACTCATTAGAAGGTTTAGCTACACCCAATCCAAACCGCCCCCAGTTTCCCGTTTCGCAAGTGTACTCTTTACCACCAGTTTTTATTTTAAACTGGTATCGGAGTATTGCGTAGTTGGTTGCGTCCGTTCCAACGTTTACATTTGTTTCTAAATGCTTATTGCTACCATAATTTATGGAACAAATTTATCCCTTTTTTATTTTTGTCTTGAATCCACCTAAAATCCAATTATTATATTCTTGGTACTAAAACTAACGGAAAGCAGACTGCAGGTAATGCTACGCTTGCTGGTTTAATTTTAATAGTTGAAAGATCAGTACAATTTATATTATAGTTTTGTAAAATATTTGCAAGCAAAAGAAATCCAAATCCACGAACTAGATTTTGTCCAATGCACGTCCGTTTGCCAATACTAAAAGGCAAAAAATTTGGAATATTTTTTCTTAACTGATATTTTCTTTCAGAGTCAATTTTAATGTTGTTTTTTAACAGGTTGTCTGTAACATTTCGATTCCCACCAGTAGAATCGTATAACATTGATTCTTTTTCAAACTCAATACCAGAATCTGACTCCTCGGAGCATCTTCTCTTGTCATTAAAATTTAACACAGAGCTTAAGTTTTCTTCCAGAAATCGTTCGGGTTGAAATTGATCAGGATTCTTCCAGTACTTCTCGCCCGTATTAAGCACATAATTGTTTATAAAGACTATGGTTCCACTGGTAACGCCAAATCCCGAAATTTGTGTATCTTCTGTGGCTACATGCGGAACAATGGGAGACGATGAAAACCTTAAAACTTCGAAAATAGTGGCCATGGTATAAGGCATTTTATCCATATCATGTAAAGTTATATTCTGTTGACCGTTTTTGGACACAAAATCGACCTCACACTGCAGTCTGCTTCCAATAATTGGATCTTTTGCTATGTATGAAAGAGAAAGCATGACTAAATTTCCGACAGCTGAGTGTCCACCAATAAAGTCTTCTAACATAAAAAGGATCATATTGCGCGTAACGTTGTTATTTTCCACAAGACTCTTCAAAAGAACATCCGTAAAGTCGATGTGTGGTTCATCCAAATTAATATTTAACTCTCTTTGATTAATAACGCGATTTAAAATAAACTTGCGAATTGCGGTAGACCAATGACAAATCCGTTTTGTGTGTTGACCGTAAAACGGTAAAAGCCAAGGTAAAAAATCCAATGGGTACCCTTGATTAATTTCCCAAAAAATTTCATCAAAAAACTGAACTACTTGTTGAAATTCTACGTCCTCATAATCAAAACGTGTAGAGCACATGTATTGGCTAAACATATTTGCGCATGCTTTTAGAATAAGGGGTTTTATATCAAAAGCTTTGCCCGGTTTAATCACCGTTTTTAGCTTGTGCATTAAATTAGCAATTTCATTGCAACCGATACGAGACATTTTTGTGAAGTATGGTGATGATTCACGTGGAGAGCAATGTCGTCGCGCCAAATTCCGCCGTTTTTGTTGTAGTTGTGACCAGTCGCAAAGAGCAAGAGCTGTAAATTAAAAAATAGAGAAGCTTAAATGTAAATAAACATAAGGAGGGTATATTTTTTTTCTAAATATGAGTTCACCACTGCTCACGCCATCACGCATTTACCATTGTAAGAAAATGTCGATATTCGAAATCCCTTATAACATTCACCATAGTGGGTCAAACACAATGTAATGCAATGTAAGACAATGACAGGAAAACAGTGACCCCTCTTTTTTAACAGAATGGATAAAACCTGAAATGGGCACCTGGGGAAATGAATAACGATCTTGCTTTGTCAACTCCAATGAGAATCTTAATATAGGGATTCTCATTAGCTCAAAGCGTGCGATGCGTCAGACGAAGATTAGTTGTTGCTGTACTTCATTTTGCCGTTGTGTGGTGACCGAAATTAAGATTTTAAATATTCGACTTTTGGTACTATTTGATTGCTTGCCTCACATAGGAGGGAAGTATAGACTTTATATGATTTTTGTGCAATTGTATGGCTAATCATGAGATACTTAACTATGACTTCTATCATCCATAAATCATCCATATATTGGGAATTAGGTAGATCATTAATGACTTATTAAACAGGTTTAAATTGACTAAATACCAAATTAACACTCACTATAAAATAAACACATTTTGCATTCATATACTTGTCCATGTATTACAATATACATTAATAATTTCATTGACTTTAATTAAATATTGTTATAAAGGTTATTAAAACGCATTGAGCAGCGTGTGCGTTTCAGCAACGTGAACTTTCACGTGTTGTTGTAATTATATTTGCGGTTTGCCGTTTGCATACACTAAAAGATAGCAGGCCAGCTGCAGACGATTTGCCTTAGACACCAATGAGCATACAAGCACAAACATAACTATACATACTTATAGATCGGCTACAACAAAATTTTAAAATACAAATAAGAAGGCTCTCGTCAAGAAATTGCGTTTAGACGATACCCTGAATCCTATACTATCCTTTTTCATTTTTTTTGGCCATGCTAGACAGGATAAACACTTTACGTGCCGTAGGTGGCTTGCCGATATCCACCCGTGTGTCGGGCTCCTATGCATTTACGGCAAGTATACCGACATATATTCTGCACGTATTGTGCTACCCATCCCCAGTTTTTCTCCTCTTGAAACATAACCCTCACTATGCTGCCGGGATTGATGACCGTCTCTATTTCTTGGTTAAGCGTCGACCGCTTCCCACTCCATTTGCTACAGCTAAAAAACGTGTGTTCGGCGTTGTCCTCGCAGCCGGGACAATACAGACAATCGGACGATGTTGCCTTTCACATGCGGTGAAGGAATTTGCGAAAGTAGACGTGTCCCGAAAGAAACTGTGTCAGGTTGTAATCTACTTGTCCATGCTTTCTTTCGGTCCACAGCTTCACGTCTGTTATGAGGCGCGCAGTCCATCTCCCCCTACTTTCCTCCTCCCAGAGGCTCCGCCATGCATTGAATGTCCTGGCTCTCTCTTCAAGGTATGCGTTTTCCCCTTCACCTGCGTTTCTCCCCAGGAAAACCGCCCACCGCTCTTTAGCTTGAAGTATTATGGGTGCAACCCCCGCAACCACCAGAGCTGCCGGTTCAGAAAACGTGCGGTATGCGGAAGCCATCCTTAACCTTACTATCTTGGCAATATCGACTCGGCTGTTGATGCTGATCAAGAATATATATTTTCTTTATGGGGTCGGAGAAGCTTCGTTCTATAACAAGCAAATATACTTCAATTGAAAGCAAAATAGCCAACCAATTTCACATGATAAACTTAAAATAAGTAAGAAGGCTCTAGTCGAGAAATCCCGACTAGACGATACCCTGATCCCTACATTTTACGCGTACAGTAGTGCTTCCAAGTATGTTTGTGTGTATGTGCGCACATACTGCATATTCCATACACAACTTCAATGTCCCATATCTCCGGTGTTTATTATCCGATTTCAATAAAAATTTAAACAAAAAAGTTTTCCAAATTCAAGATTTTGTTGTTATCAATCCCATGTGTATATCGGAAACGAAACGAGTTATCGAAAATCGAAAACAAACTTGTACTGCCTAGGGATTAGGCGAGGCTAAGTTCCAAATCTAGAGTCTCTAGCTCTTATAGTCTCTGAGATCGACGCGTTCATACATACGGACAGATAGACGGACAGACGGACATGGCTATATCGACTCGACTATTGATGCTGATCAAGAATATATATACTTTATGGGGTCGGAGATGCTTCCTTCTGCCTGTTACATACTTTTGCACAAAACCATTATACCCTTTTTTCCCCATTTTTAATGGGATCAGGGTATAAAAAAAGAGGGGTACCTACCATCCAGTTTTGTATTGTATTATATCGTTTTTGATCTAGAACGGAAGCTGTAACCCAGCGGTCGGCTTTTTTTTAATCATTACCCTAAATGTTTTTGTCAAACGTTACCCCCGTTAGTGAAGAGCAAAAAAAAAGGTCGATAGAATAGAATGTGAAATACACGTATATGAATTACCCCACAATATTGTTGTGGAAGTTGACTTTGCCCCATAGATATATAGTTTTTAATGAATTACCCCAAAATATTGTTGTGGGTGTTCGCTTTACCCAAGGGATAAAAAAAAAAAACAGCAGAATAGAAACTTATAAATATACAATTTTGAATCATTACCATTACCACCAGACATTTCACTTTAACCCCATTTGGGGTAATTTACCCCGGTTTCCCGACCGCTGCTGTAAGCCTTACGAAATAGTCATAAAATAATTTAAAACCAGATTTATTTAATACTGATTTGTTTTTTTTACCAATTTTAGTTTTCCTGAATCCAATTATAGGAGGGTTTGAGCTTAATAGCAATCTACAAAGTCTGTGTGAGTTGCGACTAGTTTGTTGAGAAACTTTATGTCATGTAGCCTTCTTTTCCCAGCTTTAACTGTATCCAATCAACGACTTGCCGACTTCTTTAGCATTAGTGACATTGAAAAAAGGTTTGTACGATATGGTATCGTGAAACAGTCAAACTCTTATCGGAAATAATGTTTATTCATAATTTAAATTGACGCTTCAAAGTGTAAAATTTTTTTTTTTTCTTTCGACAGCTGTGACATGGAAACCAACTCAAAATTTTAATACAGATATTTTAACAGA
This sequence comes from Scaptomyza tumidula, assembly GCA_035044465.1. Classification (NCBI taxonomy): domain Eukaryota; kingdom Metazoa; phylum Arthropoda; class Insecta; order Diptera; family Drosophilidae; genus Scaptomyza; species Scaptomyza tumidula. The sequence continues at coordinate 149,659 of JAWNNW010000292.1, read as the reverse complement.
TTTCCGCTCCACATATACTGGATAATAATAGTAAGCGTTAGGTTAGGAAGATACCATCTCCTTTATCTGACCTTTCGCTTTAAGTAATATGAACATTGGTATTTAAAACATACTCAATTCAGAGAAGCGTGTAGATATCAGTGGAATTAAGGAATACTGCACTATCCTTTAAAAAAATGTATGTTTATAGATTGGTTTTTGATAATCCTGTTGGTATTACATCTGCTACATGTTTTTCAAACAGCTTTTAAACATATATTTCTAGTGTCACCCTAAAAAGCATATTTTTTAAAAAAGCAAGATTTTTTTTAAAATTTATTACAACCGATCCGCAGGACGATCTAAGTTAATTTTTTGGAAAAATTTAAAATTTATAAACATAAAAATATATTCAGTTCTATTATTTATAGTACATAACATTACATTAAGGACCCATTAAAAATGGGTAAAAGGATATAATGGTTTTGTGCAAAAGTATGTAACATTCTTGATCAGTGTCAACAGCCGAGTCGATATAGCCATGTCCGTCTGTCCGTTCGTCCGTCCGTCGGTCTGTCCGTCCGTCCGTATGTATAACGCGTCGATCTCAGACAGTGATATTTTAAGCCATAACTCGCAACTAGTTAAAAACTAGCTATATAGAGTCAAATTTATAATTATGTACAAAACTGACTAATAAACAAGTAAGAAGGCTCTAGTCGAGAAATTCCGACTAGACGATATCCTGAACCTTATACTTCACGCGTACAGTCAGTGCTTGCAAGTATGTGTGTGAGTCTATGTGAGTGTGAGTACGCGCAAACTGCTGCAACCGATTTTGATGAAAATTTCACAGATTTTCATTAAGTTGCTGAATAATTCAAATGCCATCCCAAAATTTTGCAAATTCAAGATTTTGATGTTATCGATCCCATGTGTATATCGGAAACGGGAAGAGTTATCGAAAATCGGAAACAAACTTGTACTGCCTAGGGATTAGGCGAGCTTAAGTTCCAAATCTGGAGTCTCTAGCTCTTATAGTCTCTGAGATCGACGCGTTCATACATACAGACGGACAGACGGACATGGCTATATCGACTCGACGGTTGATGCTGATCAAGAATACATATACTTTATGGGGTCGGAGATGCTTCCTTCTGCCTGTTACATACTTTTGCACAAAACCATTTTTTCCCATTTTTAATGGGATCAGGGTATAAAAATAGATCAGCGAACTGAGTCTAAGAAGTTTCGGTATTGCTGAGTGACACATCATAACTAACACAGCTGTCCACCCATCATGTGATTCAACGTTTTAATTTTACCAAACACAATTGCTTCTGCATCAATTTTCTAAATCAAGGAGATACAGTAAAGAAGCAAGGCAAGGCAAGGTGTCCAGTATGCTCCTAAACCCAAAGCACACTTCTTCATAGGTAGCATCAGCCAACTTTTCCGGGCTTAGTACCTCAAGGGCAATCCCAACAACGTTCCGAAGCCTTTGACTCTTCGCAAGCCTTTTAAAGTCATGTTGCTAGTAGCGATCAAGTTAATCTTGCTAAAATTGAAAAATCTGCTTAAGTAAAGGCAAAGTATGAAAAGTTTCAGTGAATAATGCCTCTGTAGTACGACACACTTCGATTAATTCTCGTTTCAATTCTCAATTCATAGTTTTGCCACTGATTTCTAAGCTCTGCTCTGCTGCTTTTTACAAATCAACCCGATCATGAAGTCAACTATGCACAATGGAGTATTCCAGCAAAAATTTATCTGGCAGACCCTTGATTTTATAGGCCTCAGCGCCAAGCAGCGCTGAAATATTTGACTTAATAGGTAAAGGACAAATAAAGTTGAGTTTCCAAAATCCATCGATCTGTACGAAATGATTATTTCGGGAAAGTACACTGAAAATGTTTCGAATAGAGCTCAAGTGTGCAACGTCGCTGTCAACGAAAATAACTGTTCTCTCGCTTTCTTTGAGAACGTGTTTTAAACAAGTTGTAAAAAGATCACGGGCTATTTATGCAGCTGAACAAGTTGCTTGCGAACAACACTTAAATAAGACCTTAAGCATCCACATCAATGTTCGTAGTAGCACCATTAAGTTGCGACTTACGTTCGAAGCATCAAGTAAGCCGTCAACCTCGATCTTATTTGATATTTTCATGGTCGGTGCAACTTTTAGTCTTTACACTGTTACATACAGCAGCGGCTCTAAAATGTCCACTAGCGTGAACGAAAGCAGAGGTAAGCACGAGGCTAAGACCTGCAGGAATATATCAAAGTGCGGAATTAGCTCTAAACATAGAGCTCTGATCACGCCACGGGCAGCTTTACTTGCCTTGAGGTTTTAAAGTTTCTGCAGTTTAAACTGAATTACCGCATTGCTGACCAAGCTTGGCTGGAGCAGTCAACTAAGGAACACAGCATCGGCAAATGCACACCGCTATCAACAATTGCTCTTGGTCTGGACTTTGAACGCAAGACATTTCACGTGAAAATTACTTGCGAGTGACTCAACGGCCAGTGCCCGACACTAGAGTACACTAATACAGGTGGATTCATTATGGTCAGGCATGGTCAAATCGATGTTGTTGGTGGAAGACAGCCAGCGTATTTGCGGTAGATGTATGTGAACAGGCGAATTAATTGGCGACTCTCATATACAGTTTGAAAGGCAAACCTTTACACATCGTGAAAATTTTTTTATTTTTTCACTTTAGAGCTATAGGGCCACACTGGTTGTTGTTTTTGATTTTATTTGTTTTTTAATTTTTATCAGATATTCAATCAATTATCTTTTAAACCTATTAAACAGAACCTAAAAAACATACATTAGCAAAGAAACATAGAAATTACTAACCAAGGCACTAAATTCAACTGCCAACTAAAGGTTTACACACCTACGATTTTGTTGTATTTTCGTTTTGAAGTTCGTATGAAATTCGTATGTACAGTTACTTTTAATGAAATAAAAACGCGCAGATTCATAAAAATCCAATTTTTTTTTGGTCAGATCGCTTGCCAATGAGAGAATGATTGTGGAATCACCATATCTCGCAAATGTGGACTAAATCCATTTTTATCGAATTCACCATTGGACTTAAGTGACAGCCCTGATATCAATTTAATCGGCCCACGACCTGTTAAAGTCTGGCTTAACCATTTATTCAATGAGTTTACCACTTAAAGTTATCAAAAGTGCAACTTACAGTTATTTCGGTCACCTCCAAACAGCTTATGATACCGTAAAAAATCAGGTCGACCGCCAAAAAACTTTCCATTTTTGTTAAGAACTTCTCTTATTAAATCTAAGTTATTAACTACAAGACATCGTGTGTGTCCAAGGGTCATCGAATAAATATCGCCATAGCGTTTTGTCAATGTTTCGAATGCTTTAAACGGGTTGTTGAAACGGCCAACTACATCTAAGCTTCCGATTATTGGCCAAGGATGCGGGCCGGGTGCTTGAAGTAGTTTGCGCTTAATTTGCTCAGCTTTCAAATTTTCGGTACCAACAGTTGGTTTTCGCTGACAATCACGAATTATAAAAACATACGATGCGATTATCACTGCTAATTTAAATCCGATAGTAAGGTAAATTATAAACATGAACATTCTATAATTTTAATTTGTTTTTCAAAATCAATTTAGTTATTTATTATAAATTAAGGCTAAACAAAATTCCGTCGGTTTTGTGTTTTTTTTTTATCTTTATAAAATAACAAGAAATGCTTGTAGCATAGAAGATAGAATACTATTTGTTTTTCATAGCGACCTCTTTTTAACGTTTTATTTAACAGCCGGAATCACACTTCTCACAAGTACTTTCATAAATATGTATTTGTATTTGTATCTACACATCTATGTTTGTAAAGATTATATTAGCATCTAAAGGTATGCGCATATTATTTGTGTAGTATTTCATGTCAATGAGCACATATGCATGTGGAGTGGATTAATTTAAATAATATAACATCCACATTATTTAAGCTTAATATCAGAGATATTAGGCATCGACACTTATACAATAGTATTTTTATGTCTTTATAAAAATATATCCATATATTAAATTAAATACAGTTATATGTTTGTTCCAACAAATATTTATCTGCTTTTAGACTGGTGCCAAATGGTTTAACGAGGTGATCTTATTGACTTATGCACTTATTCCACGAGCATCTGACAAGAGCCAAAAATTTAAAATTAAGCAACGGCTTGCTTTTGCGATACAAGTACTAAGCTCCCCTAAGCAAAAATATAGACAATCCGTTGCATGGACGTATTTTGAATTTCATTTTAATGCGGTCAGGTGTATCCATATATATAAAAAAAACAGTTTATAAAAACAAATTTTAATTTCAATGACAATACGCGTCTCATAAGAGCTGATCCAGTAACTTGTGCTAGGTAATTTGATTACCGATTTAGGTAATAGAAATGTCATAGAAATTAAAATTTGAGGCTAATTCTTCAGTAATTTCTACTTTGTCAAGGTTTTTTGAAAGCAAAACCAAGAGTTCCGCCCACGTTCTGAGAACGTTATAAAAATGTCGGAAGACCAAACTACCAATTTACTATTTTTTTTTTCTCTGATTCCCAATCAGCGGCTGACGTACGAACACATTTTAAAACTCTAAAGCATCATCGTGGCGAATAACATTTTGCATATGTTCATTATTGAGGGCATTTTCTGCGGAAATGTGTTCAGTGGCGCTGTGCTTACGGAAACAAATGGATCTTAGGATCTTATGGTTAGGTTTATTTTAATAATTGATTTTAAAAAATACATGCTGGCATGCATTGACTGTACGCGCTTAGTATAGGGCTAAGGGCATCTTCTAGTCGGGACTTGAGCCTTTTTTAAACCAGTCGCACGTAGTTGTTTAATAGTAGCTGTGCGTATTAATTATCTCTTCACCATGGATTTTGTTTGGTACGTTTTAGAAAATATATCATTTTTGTATTTTACAGGTTCATAATATCATAAATTTTTTTTCACCAAGAATAACATTTTGTTCCATTACTCAGTTGACTTACATTTTGACTAACTATGCCTAGGGTAAATAGACAATCAGCAACGACTATCAGCAACAAGTAGGTCTAAAAAAACAGGTCTAGAAATCAGATAAATTGGTCCAACCCAAATTATACAGACCAGCACAGAGAAAATAACACACATGCGTTCTGAGTGGATAAGGAATAGGAAACGTCAATAATTAAATAGAAGTAACAGTAACAGGTAACAAGAACAATTCGCGTCGAAGAAGGCGAGCACAAGACCCTGTTTATAGTGCTGACGAACAGCAACAAAACATCGATTAAGAGGAGCTGGGCTTACTAACAATTTTCGCTGGCATCAAAAGAAAATGCACAGAAAGTTTAACAACCATGGTTACAGGAGGATATAGAGCTAATATTATAAAGTATTATATAGGGCGGGACATGCATGCCCACAAAGCAGCTGCGTAAGGTGGAAATTTATATCGCTATGCTTTCGCTCCAGCTAGAATCGGTATGAGCCGGTACGTCCCCTTTACCGATGCCCATTACCGATCTTGCCATCGGTCGATGCTTCTCTTCCTAGTGTCTGGGCCTTGTCCCATCGACATTACCGCTTAATGCATTATAGAGCTCCGATACCTTACCCGCAAGATGGGAATCATTCCACAGATGACCAGGGCTGCGTCAACTAATAGCTTCGTGTCGGGGCCTAAATGTATACCTTACCTCAATGTTCCATATCTCTGGTGTTTATCAACCAATTTCAATAAAAATTTCACAGATTGCCATTATTTTGTCTAAGTTTTAAACGCCGTTTTTAGGTTTTTCAAGTTCAAGATTTTATTGATATAGATCGAAAACGTAGAGTATACAGCGAAAATGGGGAGAATTATTGAAAATTTGAAACATACTTGTACTGCCTTGGGATTAGGTGACCATTATACTTTTTTTTAATCATTTTCAATGGGTTCAGGCTATAAAAAAAAATAATAAGGAGTTTATCACGATATTTAAGTTTAAATCCATTTTTGTGACCGTGGACTTTAGGTTCGTTAGTAAAATGTACACATTTCACGATTTGAGCCTTGTGAATCAGAATTTTTTTGATAAAATATATAACTGAGAATTAATATTTCAAGCAAAAATTAGAAAGCTATTGTTGTACGCTTATAGGGAAGTCAAAGGATTGACTCTTTCCACTCACGAGGACTATGCAGTCGAAATAATGTACAGATAAAGCGCAGCTCCAGAACTATTGACAGATATTTTAAAGATCCAGAGGCAAGTGGAATCAGTAAAAATGGGGGAAAAAAACATTTACTTCCAGTGCTGATCGCAAAATGGTTGGAGTTCTTTTTTATTTTCTTTTTAATTCTACAAAGTCATCTGCCACAATAAATTAATGAGCCGTAGTAATCGCAAGCCTTGCAACAGTTAAGCATTAAATTGTTTATTGACGTTAAATTTCAATTCTATAATTCCGCGCGGACCCAAGCATTTAGCAACCCACCTCCCGCCCAACCGTTCGAGGGGCACATCGCTTACCATACTACGAAGATCGCGAACATATAGACAACTGATACAAAACTATTATTTTAAAAGAGGCACTAGAAGTGTCATGATAAATTCTGTATTTGGGGTACCAAATACAATATCCATATTCCAGAATCGGGCGTACAAGAGAAGTACGTGTGTTTTTTTATATAGCGATCGTCGAATTCCTTCGACCAGCGCTTGATGAATCCCAGGACACCAGATGCTCGGGTAGCAATGGAGGTGATGTGCTTATCAACGATATAAGTGTTGAAGAAGGATGTACGCCTTTAAAAATACATTACTTTACATTTACTACAATTGAGATATAGCAAATTTATATTACACCAAGTTAGAGAGATATGATCTGATTGTACCTGTTGAGCTGACTGAAAAGATTTTGACGAGATACAATCTTTACATCATCGGCAAACATTATCCCGTGAGTGGTTTATGAAAAGTGTAAATGGTAGAGGTCCAAGGTGACTCTTGGAAGGAGGTTGTTTGAAAAGCCCAAGAGGTGTAATTTATGGATCAAGAGATAGTGATTAACGGAATCGAAAGCCTTACTGAATTAAAAAAAACGTCAGTTTGCATTTTATTCTGGAAACCTCTAAGTAAAAATAAAGTTAATTCTAACAAGTTTGTGGTAGTGGATCTTTGATACGGTGAAGCAACGGATTTACAAAGATGCTGCAGATGGGAAGTGATCAATTTTTCAAAAATTTTCGGATTAGCGGACAATTTTGATATCCCTCTATAGTTTTTTTCATTTGAGTTATTCCCTTTTTTATGTTAAGGAATAATAAACGACTCGTTTAAAATTTTCGGAAAAGAGCATTAGTTTGGGGATAGACAACAATTTATGCAAAGGCTTAGTATGGCAGCACACAGCTTGGTACTCCGACTGGACCCGGCGAGAAAATGAGCTTAAGGACTTGTAGGTCGCTAATTAAAGCACTTGCTGTAATTTCTGGTTTAAAAATGCAATTGGATCTATTTACATGACAAGGGTATGGCAAAACGATTTGATAATGACTAGAAGTATATGTCGTTTGAAAAAAAATCGATATAGCCATGTCCGTCCGTCTGTCTGTATGTATGAACACGTCGATCTCAGAGACTATACGAGCTAGGACTCCAGATTCGGAACTTAAGCTCGCCTTATCCCTAGGCAGTACAAGTTTGTTTTCGATTTTCAATAACTCTTCCCGTTTCCAATATACACATGGGATCGATTACAACAAAATCTTGAATTTGGAAAACTCTGCGACGGCATTTAAAACGTTAGACAAAATAATGAAAGTATGTGAAATTTTATTTAAATCCGTTAAGAAACACCGGATATATGGGACATTGAAGTTGCGTATGCAGTAAGCATTGTGCGCGTACACACACGCACACATACTTGCAAGCACTGACTGTACGCTTAAAGTATAGTGATCAGGGTATCGTCTAGTGGGGATTTATCGACTAGAACCTTCTTACTTGTTTGAATGACTACAAAAGTTCAGGTTCAAATCAATCAACTACCACCGTCAATCAGATTCTCAAAGCAGCCAAAAGTTCACATATCGACATCGGTCATTTCTATGAGATGCTGCTAACCAGGAATAGAATGTTAATGATGGAGTTGCAAAAATTTAAGGCTCGTCTTAATGCCTGCAAAATTTATTATTGTAAACCCAAATATTGTATATTACGCAGATTTGAGATCAGTTTGGCTTGAGGAGCCCACCAATCCACTAACGCTCAACAATTTATAGTTAAGTTTCCCAACGTCAAGTTCGCTTGTTACAGAATAACACTCTTCCCTGACATCCACAAAACTTTCGTATAACGTAAGAAAGATAACGTCATACCAGAGTGTGGCAGAATTGCACCGCTTCAACTGCGGCCATCTTTTGGTCGAGCAATCTGGATTCAATCACTTATGTGGACGACAAAATAATTTACCAAAAATAAGTTTGTAATCAAACGTTAGTGAAACAACTGTGCTCCCGGTTTATTGGCATCCTAGGTGGCATTCTTACTATCTAGCATTTTCGCCACATTTTTTCAGCCGCGAAGTTCGTTTGCCTGCTATCATACCGTTCAATTATTATTTTTTTTTTTCTATTTCTATAAATACCAAGAAAAAAGGCTCTAGTCGAGAAAACCCGAATAGAAAATACCCTGAACCCTGTACTTAGCGCGTACAGTCAGTTTTTGCAAGCGTTTTTATTTCTAATTAATTTCTGAAGAAATACTCAAATCTAGGTTTATACTTGGCCTTGTATTCTGGCTTAGTTTATACTAAGCTGCAAAGCTAAGATTATGTGTTCCGCTGCTTGGGCGGCACTACCGTGAGGCATTGCGTCGCCCGAGCTGCAAAATCCATCATACTGCGATTGCAGCTCTTTGGCCGCGCCATGAATTCGAGGCAGCCACATTGCTAGCGTCGGTATAAGCCGTTCGATGCTTCTCTTTCTAAGGTCTGCCCTGAAAAGCGGTTGTCTGGGCCTTGTCCCATCGCCGTTGCCGCTTGATGAATTACAGAGCTCCAATGTCTCACGCCCAAGTTAGTCCAAGGATATCATTTCGGAGATGACCAGGGCTGCGTCATCTGATTCCGTTCTGAACGAGCGGCATGCACGAATAGCACTTAGCCGATACATGGCCTCAATGCATCGCCTATGGCTTCGGGCTTGCATGGCGCTGCACAAACTCGGTTCTGTATACACGATCGTCCACCTTAGGACTCTGTTCAATTGTAATTATATGTGTTTGTGTGTGTAGCATATACTGACACTTGACTTAGCTCAAATGTTCCCTATCTGCGGTGTTATCTACGGATTTTCATAAAATTTAACAGATTGTCATTATCTAAGGTTTGAAACGCCGTTACAAAGTTTTCCAAATTCAAGATTTTTTGGTTATCCATCACAAGTTTATATGCGCATACACACACACCTACTTGCAAGCACTAACTTAACGCGTTAAGAATAGGGTTCAGGTTATCGTCTATTCGGGATTTTTCGACTAAAACCTACCAACTTGTTATTTTATATTTTTTAACTTATTTATTTAAGCTCAGTACGCTTGATATTAATTGTAAACCGTAAACGTAAAACACAATCTCTACGAGCTTTCAAAATTAAATGCGAAACCATTTGAAGGAATTTGTTCATTCCAGTGCAGTGGGAAACAAATTGGCATTTTTTCCTAATTCCATCACACTGTATGCAGCGTTTTTTTAATGAAGATTTTACGTTACGGCTGATTTTTCTGCTAAGCGTACTAAATAAGGCATGATCTAAAAATATACGCAAGAACCAAAGTTATGGCGCTCTGAAGAGTTTATTCACTGATTGGACCATCCGAAACCAAGTGACGGACATGGTTGAATCGACTCTGATATTGATGTTTATAAAAAAAAAACATTATGCATTTTCCAATTATTTCTCTTTACCAATATTGAATAGGTTAAGGGTATTAAATTGATATATATTTTATATATTTTTTTTTTTTACTCTGGCTTTTTTACTGAACCCATTAAATACGGGTAAAAAGGGTATAATGGTTTTGTGCAAAATTATGTAAGAGGCAGAAGACAACTTCACCGACCCCATAAAGTGTATATATTCTTGGTCAGCATCAACAGCCGAGTCGATATAGCCATATCCGTCTGTCCGTCCGTATGAACGAGTCGATCTCAGAGACTATCAGAGCAAGAGACTCTAGATGTTGAAAATAACACTCGCCCAATCCCTTGGCAGTACATATTTGTTTTCTATTTTGGATAACTTTTCCCGTTTCCGATATACACATGAGATCGATAACAACAAAATCTTGAATTTGGAAAACTTTTAGACGGTGTTTCAAACAAATAAATAAATAATGACAATCTGTTGAATTTTTATTAAAATCGGTTTAGAAAAACCGGATATATGGAACGTCGAAGTTGAGTATGCAGTCTAGTCGGGATTTTTCGACTAGATCCTTTTTACTTGTTTTATTTTGCATGATTTAACACCATGTACATGACCCCAGAAACGCAAACTTACGTGTATTGCAGTTTAGAAAATATAAGTTGTTCGATATAGTGTTAAGATGGAAATTTTCCTTAGAAACCAGTTTTATTTAAATATATCCACAATGGGTTTTGACATTCAGCTTGAAACATTTTATTATACTTGCAAACGATCTAGACATCATTGGCATACATATTAATTTTTTTTCTCTACTTTGAATCGGAAAATATTTTTTTCTGGTCTACATATCAATCAGCGATCGGAAGCTAAACATCTCACTGTCTGTTTATAAAAAGGCTTTTTTTTTAAATTTTGTAAAGAGAAACAATGTACTCAGTTTATTGGAAACTAAGAAACTTGTTTGACTTTGATCAATGGCTAATAAAAGTATCACATGTTCAATTTATTTGTTATTCATTCCTTAGTTTATTAATAATATTGGCTTTTTTTTTATATTGGCTATTTTTCGTGCCCATTAATATCACTAAGGTATGTAAATATATATTGCTCAAGAAGTAAGGTTCCTGTGCCGTGTTAAGCCAGCTAACGAAGTGTCGGTTTAAATCTGATTAAATATCTAAATGTGCATCATGAATCATGAAAATTGCCTGCAGTGAAATGAATGGGTATAAGAGCAATAGATCTTGAATTTTTAAAAATCTTAAAAATCTTAACTCCTTCCATATACCATACAAGCAAATGGATAACAGCGCTAGCTTGCAATTCTTAAGCAACGTTAAGAACTTAGAAAGCAAACGGGCCACAATAAACCGCCTGAGGAAATCACGAAAAATTGGAATAAAGAAATTACCTCCCCCATACCCAAACGGTTGGTATGGAATTCTTGAATCATCAATGCTTAAGGCTGGTGAATCCACATATTTATCGTGCCTGGGGGAGCATTTTTTGTTATATCGCACACACAAAAAAAAAGTTTTTATTTTGGACGCATATTGCCCACATTTAGGAGCTAACTTAGGAATTGGCGGTCGTGTTGTTGGAGATAATATCGAATGTCCCTTTCATAAATGGAGTTTTAGAGGAACAGACGGAATGTGCACAAACATTCCTTACAGCTCTTGTGGTAAATCGATGGTTTAACGTACGTTTTAACAAAACTAGCACAAACCTTTATATGCATTTCAGTCCCGCCGACAACAAAAGTAAGGAAGTGGAACTCTACAGAATTTAATGGATTTGTGTTTGTTTGGTACTGCGTCGAAGGATCCGAAATTCCATGGGCTTTTCCAAAATCAACCGAACTTCAAAGCAGCCAGTTAGTTTACCATGGCCGAAATGAGTTTTATGTTAACTGCCACATCCAGGAAATACCGGAAAATGGTGCCGATCTTGCACACTTCAAAGCAATTCACAATGATAATATTGTAGTTAGTGGGTTTCAAACAAATGTTTTACGCTGGTTTGGATATCATCAATGGCAAGCAAGGTATGTTTGCTAAGTAAACAGAAACAATACACATTTAACATTCGGAATTAAGCAATCAGACAGTTTTTGTTAACATATAATAAAATTTAATAATTTAGAAAAGTGTCATTAACCATTTTTGGTGAGTATTTAGTGATGGTTGGGTCAATTATGTGTTGCAATGAGCTTGGACACTAAACACTAAACGTTAACCCACTGATATAAGACCGGATTAGAGTAGACTCAATACTTTTATACTTAGAATCCCGTATACAAATTGCCACGAAAAGGTTTACACAAAGTGAAAAATTTTGATATTTTCACTTTAGAGCTATATGGTCATCCTGGTTGTTGTTTTTTTTATTTTTTTTATTACTTTTTATAAGTAATTCAGTCATTTATATCTTAAACCTATTAAACAGAACTTAAAAACATTAACATTAACAAAGTACAATTAAAAAGACTAATAAAGGCACTAAATTCAACTGCCACGAAAAGGTTTACACACCTACGTCTGTCCAAAAAAACTTGGACTTTTATAGATCTGCGCATTTTTAATTTAATTAAAAGTAACTGTACATATGAATTCCACAACGAAAATGCACCAAAAACTTAGGTGTGTACACCTTTTCGTGGAAGTTGAATTTAGTGCCTTTATTGGTATTTTTAATTGTTCTTTGTTAATGTTTTTTAAGTTCTGTTTAATAGGTTTAAGATATAAATGACTGAATTACTTATAAAAAGTAATAAAAATAATAAAAAAACAAAAACCAGGATGACCATATAGCTCTAAAGTGAAAATATCAAAATTTTTCACTTTGTGTAAACCTTTTCGTGGCAATGTGTATTTATTAGGTGAAAAGTATATTTGTTTTTTGCAATGTCCGTCATGTTACCTATCATTTTGCCCGTCAGTCTTTAATCAATATATCTTTAATTAGCAGATATATTCCTTATTTTCTTTGCTAAAAAAAATTAATGAAATTTTGTTGATACGTTCAATGGCAAGATATAATATAAGATTTCGAAATCGTTTCCGTTGTATTTTTGTGCGCTGCACACGATTAGGATTGTAAGAAATATTGTTTTTGGGCGTTTTCAAGCTTTTCATGGAAAGGTATATTAAGCTTAAGCTCTTCCTCATAAAATATGTATGTCGAAGAAGGAGTGCGCATAAAGCACTCTTTATTTGTAAGTCAGGGCTGGAAGGAACTTTTGGTTAACTTCTGGATACTACGATTCCCCCACGATGCATGCATAAGTCAGGGCTGGAAGGAACTTTTGGTTAACTACTGGATACTACGATTCCACCACGATGCATGCATAAGTCAGGGCTGGAAGGAACTTTTGGTTAAATACTGGATACTTCGATAACACCACGATGCATACTTCTAGATGCTGATTTTGAACAATATTTCAACTAGCATCAGCATATTGTTTTGTTCCTTTTTATACCCTGATGGGAAAAAAGGGTATAATGGTCTTGTGCAAAAGTATGTTACAGGCAGAGGGAAGCATCTCCGACCCCATAAAGTATATAAATTCTTGATCAGCATCAAGTTGAATATGCAGTATGTAGAGACTTCTTACTTGCTTATAATCTATAAACCTTTGTCACTTCAGCGAGTCAATGATTGTATACATGAAGGTGGGCCATTTTTTTTTTAGGCTGTCAGCGCCGACTGTTCTTGCAACCTTCACCGTCACGAAAGCAGAATTGGCAAACATCAGTAGCCTTACTCGTATAGGCAAAGCAGTGACAGAGCGATCATGTCCAGAAGACGAACAAGAAACCCTTTGGCCATAAGTCATTAGAAAAATGATGTTTCATCATGAACTAGGGCATTTTTATAGCCAGAGCGGCATGTGTGGTTTTGGTCAGAAAACTTTTGGTGTCACTAGTTGTTACCCCACTAGTGTTTACTCTATCTGCTTCAATTTGTAAGGTGTATCGGCTTTCCGAGACTTCCAATGGACGTAGCTTCGCAATCGTACCATATTGTCTGAAGCAGACATTGAAACAAATATTTCATAAATTTTTAGTCTATAACTTAAAGGCTGGAAAGGCGTTTTTATACATACAAAAAGGTATATTGGTTTTGTGCAATGTCCGACATGCTATCCGTCCGTCTGCATGAACGTAACTTATCGACACCCTTAAAGCTAGAGACTTTTAACTTTGAAAATATCTAGGTCCATGTGTTTGTCAAACAAAGTGCTAAAATTTGAAAGCTGCTCCCACTGGAGCTAACAATTCGATAACAATTCGAATTCGAGGTAGTCACCAAATTTGGTGGCAGGATAGCTAGTGAATTTCCCAAAATATATGCTTCCAAAAATATTGGATGCCACGCCCACCCCTGCAGTCCCCTCCCTTACATTCCTCAGTTTCCGAGCTGAAGTCCCCATTCTTGGTTTTAAAATAGCTAGTGACATCCACTACTGATTCGCATCAAAAACTTGGATAGTATCACAGTATTCTGCAGTCGTTTGCGTCCGACTGCAACGTTTCACTTGTTTTTTGATTCAAATCTTGATAAGTGTCATTTTAAATGCTCATTTGACTACTATTTAAATTATTTTTATTATAGCTGGAACGTAACTGAAGACAAACACATTGCTGAAATTGAGTTGAATCATACATTCAATTTATTTGGAAGTTTTCGATGCTCTCAAATGAAAGTTACCGGCAATCAAGTAAATATATTTTGTTTCAAAATAAAAATGTATTTATAAGGTTGTCTGCAGGTTGGGCCCGCCTATGTTCAATTGTTTTTACATTCCACAACATTTGGAAATCTGCAGATTATTCAGACAATAACTCCAATTGAACCATTACTGCAAAAGGTTGTTCACAGATTTTATGCTAACCGATCAATGGCTCCATTTGTTAAGTTTTTAATATATGGAGAAACTATTATGGTACTATATATAAATAACCTATTTAAAGATATTTGTAATGTAGTTTTTTTTATTATTTTTTTAGTTTGAGCGTGATATTAATATATGGAATCATAAAACTTATCAGAACAACCCTTTGCTACTGTTGGAAGAATCTTCCATTAAAAAATTTCGGAAATGGTATGCACAGTTCTACACTGTTAACAGTAAATCATTTCAACAAGGAAATGATCAAAATTTGTCCTTTTAAAACGTTTTGGCTTAAATTATTTTGTTTTAATATATTGGTTTGGATTAAACGTCATAAGCAACATAAAAAACTCCTTGTCTCTTTTATAATATAGGGTCTTTCAATAAGGGCGGGTAGATGTTAAATTGGAATCTTATTCAGCTGTGTGTGAGGTATTAACAAAATTAATTTTTTTATTTGAAAGGCCAATGTATGCCATTAAGTATGGAATATGACATCATGGAAATGCCCGCCTCGGCGGCACGAATCCGAGTGGTCCAATTTTCAATGACTCTTCTTCATAGATCGGGTTGAATTTGAGCGATGGCCTGTGTTATGTTCACCTTTAGGACATCGATCGATTGCGGTTTATTTGCATAGACCTGCGACTTCAAAGGAACCCCGCCGGAAAAAGTCTAGCGGGGTCAAGTCGCATGATTTTTGTGGCCAATTCACATCACCCTTGCGAGAGATGATCAAATCGTTCATGCAGAATGTCAATCGTGGCGTCCGCTGTGTGGCATGTAGCGCCGTCCTGCTGGAACCATATGTCGTCTAGGTCTACATTTTTCAATTTGGGCCATAAGAAATTGGTTACCATCGTTTTGTAGCGCTCGCCATTGACGGTGACCGCCTCACCAACGTCGTTTTCAAAAAACTACGGACCAATGACGGCGCCGGCCACAAAATCCACACCAAACGGTAACTTTTTGAGGATGCATTATCGTAAAAAATCGTACTTTTCATGTGGACCTTAAAATTGCCTCTTTAGAAGACATTTACAATCCACTTGTGAAAAATATATTTTAAAAATGAAAGAACCCAACAACAGTGAGGCTAAAACCTGGCCTTATTTCCATATGTTCCTCAGCGACTTTCACGTCTAAGATCCTATCAATAGTTGATAGATGTGTTTCTCCAAACCAAAGACGTCAACCCCCACAGTCTCGGGCTTGGTCTCCTCCACCACCACGTGCTCCATTCATTGGACCCCGAAATCATCTCTACTACCTCGAGCTGGAAAGGGACGCTATTTGAGCTAGAAGGGAAGCTTAACAAATTGAACAACCACGTATTCAACGAGAGATCGCTGCTCAAGTTCGAACTGAAAACAGGGCATTAATTGAGAGGGAAGAAACCTACCCCTGAATCAATTGCTGAAGATGCTGCAAACCGACATGAAAGATATCTTGAACTACTTAAAATATTTGACTGCAGACAACAGATAATTAATGCTTCACCACTTCCACCAACACCACCAAAAAACAGTCTTTCAGCTAGAATACTGGCCATCATCAATTCTTCTAATTCATCTCCATTTAAAAACCATTTAAATACCAACTGAACACCTATTACTTACCTTAGTGCTTACCTTAAATACTTACCTTCAATACTTAAATTAATTGACTTACCTTAATTACTTACCTTAATACTTAACTTTACTACTTACCTTATATTCTAACCTTATATACTAACCTTATATACTATCCTTAAATACTTAACTTAATGACTCAACTTAATTACTTAACTCAATTACTAACCTTTTGGCCAAAATTCCAAACGATTCGAAACCCAGTCAGCGAACAAACGGCGTTGTCTATGGTCATCAACTTTGAGCTCCTGGGTCAGTTGGATCTTGTACGGGTGTAGGCCCAAGCCCAAGTCCCGACGCAAAATTCGCCAAGTTGAAGTCTGCGAAAGGCCGAGTTCTTACGGCGATGAATCGACTCCCTCGGGTTCTGCTTTACACTTTCAAGGACCACGCCGATGTTCTCGGCCGATCTTGCGTTCCTTAAACGTACGGGTGTTGGCTGATTGTTTACTGAACCGGTGGTCTGAAATTTGGCCACCAAACGTTGAAGAGTAGACTGTGAAGGGCCACCACGTCTACCGTAAAATGGGCGCAATGCGCGCAACGTTTGTATTAACGAACATGTATTTTGATAATAAAGTTTTATCATTTGAACGTGCTGTTCAATAGTGTAACTTTCCATAAAGATTTGGCATACGCAAATAAATAATAAACAAGTAAGAAGGCTCTAGTCGAGAAACCCCGACTAGACGATACCCTGATCCCTCTCCTTTACGCGTACAGTCAGTGCTTGCAAGTATGTGTGTACGCGCATACTGCATACACAACTTCAATGTCCCATATCTCCGGTGTTTCTTAGCCGATTTTAATAAAAATTTGACAGATTTTCATTATTTTATTTTATAATTCAAATGCCGTCTCAAAGTTTTGCAAATTCAAGTTTTTGTTGTTATCGATCCCATGTGTATATCGGAAACGGGATGAGTTATCGAAAATCCTAAACAAACTTGTACTGCCTAGGGGTTAGGCGAGTGTTATGTATCAAATCTGGAGTCTCTAGCTCTTATAGTCTCCGAGATCGACGCGTTCATACATACACACAGACAGACGGACGGACGGACAGACGGACAGGGCTATATCGACCGGCTGTTGTTGCTGATCAAGAATATATATACTTTATAGGGTCGGAGATGCTTCCGTCTGCCTGTTACATACTTTTGCACAAAACCATTATACCCTTTTTCCCATTTTTAATGGGATCAAGGTATAAAGACATTCTTTGATGAAATGAAAGCCAACTCAGATCAGGCCATTGCCGATCTATTTGCTAAGTTTTTTTAAACGGCTTACAGCCCCTATCGTCAACATGTAGTTTTGCATTACCCCTATCAGCTTAATAGCTCTTATTGCATTTTTATACCGGGAATCACAGAGAGTTTATATTTGTGATCTTCAGGGTTTTAAGCCCATATTTTCACCAGACATGATGGAGTACCAAGCTGTGTGCTTAGGTACTGCACTTTTAAAAGAGGAAACATATCTGATACTTAAAATCAATGTGGTATCTGCAAATATATGATTTCACCGTGCCAGCACGGATTCATGAAACAAAGATCTACAACCCTTATTTAATTTTTGTGTTACCAATGGTTTATACACTTTCAGTATGGTTTTGATGAATGGTGGTTTTGAATTTTTCGGCTTTCCCAACAATCAAATTTTTTAGGGCAAAAATTATTTAATTCTTAAAACTCAGAGGGCCTACTTTCTCTCTCTAGTTCGGTTAAGGTCACTTCTGGAGTTCCACAAACAGTCAGTCAAAGGTCGACCTTTATTATTAGCACTATTAAATGATGTATGCTGATTATGCTGATGGTGTAAAATTATGCACGTCGGTTGCGACTCTTTTTTCTGTTCTAAGCCTACAAAAAAATAATTTAGACTTTTGTAGACTTGTTGAATCTTAATAACAGAAAATGTCTTTTATTTTATTTTAAATTCTATCTTTCTTCTCGTTGCAAAAAAAATTGGAAACTTTTTTTCCAAACTTATAAATAGTGAAACCGATTCCTCTGAATTTATTAACCAAATAAGCCTTGCATATATGATCAGAAAGACTAGAAATCTTGTACCCATTACTCTAAAAGGTTGTTATTTGAATTTTGCTAATCGATCGTTTGGGCGGAAGGTGGGTTTATACCAGTGGTCGGCGAACCGGGGTAAATTACCCCAAATGGGGTAAAAGTGAAATTTCTGGGGGTAATGGACATGATTCTGGCGAGCTTTGTTTTTTTTTTTTTTTAGTCATCACTGGGGTAAAGTGAACTTCCACAAGAACATTCCTTTTTTGCTCATCAAATATAAATACAGAACATCATGGGGTAATGGCAACTTCCACAACAATATTTCGGGGTAATGGCAACTCGCACAACAAATTTTGTCAACCTTTTTTTTTTTTTAGGTCTTCAAATTTTTTCGGAGTAACGTCAAGCTTGAAAACAAAATTTAGGATAATGGTTCCAAAAGTTCGCCGGCCTCTGGTTAATACCAACAAGCTAAAATGTTAAATATTATTGCGTCCAGTAAATAACAAAATGATCGACGTTGAGCCAGGTTAAAACAATTCAAGTTCTATTGTCACGCATATAAAGAAACATCTTAAAGTGTTTTCATTGGCGCGTTTACGATAGCGGCGAAAGGTCGATTACATTGGCTTTAAAATCAGATGCTTTTTTATACTGTATGTACACTGGGGTCGCTTAGAGGTTTTTGTGGTAGCGACACGGTTAACCCCACCAAAATTGCATGCAATTACTTGCATCTTGTAATAGTGGACAACACAAACAGCTTGACCTGATTTCCACGATAAAAAAAAAAACAACAAGAATATATTTATTTAGATGATTTTTAAGTATCGCAAACTTAGCGAAATAACGAAATATTGTATTTTTTTTCGTTTTCTCTTAAAACACAATATATATTTATGATGCTTATTCAATATGCAAATGTAGATATTTAGATTCTGCTCGACTTTAAGTGACTTAAGTTCGCAGCAACCTGCCAACTTGCTTTTCGATGCAATTTAAAACAGATGTTTGATGAGTGAATATTTCAATATTTTCTCATCGTTCCCCGTGCTCTAGCCGTTAAAAACAGTTTTTTGGCGGCAAACGGCTAAAACAAGCGGTACTGATAAACTAGTTCACTGAGCGAACATGTTGCAGATATCGGTTCAGCAGCGAAAATAAGGAAAATTTCACGTCATCCACGCTGCTTGATAAAAAATATGTGAGTATTATTACTTAAAGGAACAAAATAAGTTTAAACTTCATTGTTATTAAACCCAAAAAGTATATTTTTGACATGAACAATCTTCTATCCGTTATTGTAAAGTGTTTAAAGTTTTCCTTTAAAAACACCGGGAATTAGGTGTTTCTTTTCAATTTCACTCTGAATATGAGTGCGTTAACAAATAATATAAATTGAAATGTCAAGTTTTTAACAAATGCTGAAAAATAAATATCTTAAACACGCAGATTTATGCAAATGTATGCACATACATACGTACATATGTATCATAAAAGTGTTTGCAAGCATATGCACATTATTTTCTTAGTAATATTAAAAAAAAACGTGCGCTGTAATTTTATGGGCGTATTTAATACAAAACTAATTTATGTTAGCATTTTATTAAAAAGATATAAGGATTTTTTGAATATATATTTTTTATTTACTAAAACCATTTTAAACTAATATGTACGTCTGTGCAATCAATTGCTTTTATTACATAAATTAGTGCAACATTCAAAGTAACGTGCTTACCGTCCACCGTCAATTTGCTGTCTATTGCATATTACGTCGACTGCATCTACAATTTTTTGTAAGAAGCTGCCAAAAAAGAAGCTCGAGAATCAGGCATTCATTTTTAGTTGCGGTTTGTGGTAGGTCCCAGAAGGGACCGCAGTATTATCAGCCAAAATTAGGTCTTGGGCAACATACTCTGTTCAGGTATGTTGTCATTTTTGTACAAAACTTGAGTTTTTTTACTTTATATGTTTCTTTAAAGCTGACAATCGTTTTCTATAACATTAATTTTTCAGTCAGTTCAATTACAATAATCTTGCTGCGTGGACACTTGAAAACACTTCAGGGTCATATCAAAAACTCACAACTAAAGCGATAACCGACGAGAACCATAAAGTGGACAACTATTCCGCGGAGATGACATTACCAAGTGCCGCTCGCGTTTACACAGACGTAAACGCTCACAAGCCTGATGAATATTGGGACTATGAAAATTATGTGGTAGACTGGGGAAACCAAGACGATTACCAGTTGGTTCGCAAGTTAGGACGTGGAAAGTATTCTGAAGTGTTCGAGGCTATCAACATAACAACGACTGAGAAATGTGTTGTAAAAATTTTAAAGCCCGTTAAAAAAAAAAAGATCAAACGCGAAATCAAGATCTTGGAAAACTTGCGTGGGGGCACCAACATTATAACGCTTCTGGCTGTTGTAAAAGACCCAGTGTCCCGAACTCCGGCACTGATATTTGAGCATGTTAACAATACAGACTTCAAACAACTGTACCAAACTCTTACAGATTACGAGATACGCTATTATTTATTCGAGTTACTGAAGGCACTTGATTATTGCCACAGCATGGGGATAATGCATCGTGACGTAAAACCACACAACGTTATGATAGATCATGAAAATCGAAAATTACGTCTTATCGATTGGGGTCTCGCTGAATTTTACCATCCTGGTCAAGAGTATAATGTAAGAGTAGCGTCCCGTTACTTCAAAGGCCCCGAGCTTCTTGTTGATTATCAAATGTACGATTATTCACTTGACATGTGGTCTTTAGGATGCATGCTAGCGTCAATGATTTTTCGCAAAGAGCCATTCTTTCATGGCCACGACAACTATGATCAACTTGTGCGGATTGCGAAGGTGCTGGGCACCGAAGAACTGTACGCGTATCTAGATAAGTACAATATTGATCTAGATCCGCGATTTCATGATATTTTGCAGCGCCATTCCCGCAAGCGTTGGGAACGTTTTGTTCATTCTGATAACCAACACTTAGTGTCCCCAGAAGCATTGGACTTCCTTGATAAGTTATTGCGTTATGATCACGTTGACCGTCTTACAGCCCGTGAAGCTATGGCGCATCCATATTTCTTACCGATAGTTAACGGACCGGCGAATGCCATTCAGCAATAAATATGAATAAACTAACTAATGGCAAGACAGCACGGTAACAGTTACGAGGACGGTACAATTACTTTGAATGAAAACAATCGTTTTGTGCTCAATCTTACAGGATTAATAAGGATCAAATTCAATAAAAAGCATCGTCCCAGAATTCGGAAAACATACATTAATGGACATTCACCAATTGCACACAGATATAACAATTTAAAAGAAAGGATTATTTCAACTATAATTTTTTGAAAATATAAACTCACAGTGATTATATAAGTACCCATACACAGCATTTTCAAAAATTTTTGTTTACAAGCTCATACATGCACATGATAAAAAATTAACATCAGGTTAAAACATAATAAACATATTTATACCAACAATTATAAATATAATTCAATAAAATCTCCATTTCTTAAAAAGCTGATGACACGTACGAAGTACGTCATCGTTTAATAAACATTTTATTATAATCACTGTAGACGGCAGTCCATCCTGGTAAAAAAAAAAATCATCGCGAAGGTTGCAAAATGCGACTAGCAATAAAAAGGTAATAAGGAATATAGTTTTTATTGAAGTGTGTTGTATGATTTAAATTGAAAGCTTAACTAATTGACGAACTTTTTTGTGCAATTTTTAAAAAAATTTAAATTTTTTTTGATGATTTCGTCATTTTTCAACAATTCTGTGCGTTTTACGACCAATTAACAGAAAATGTCTTCTTTTCTCCTTAATAAATAAAATAAAGTAAAATATAAACATTTTTGCAAAGAATTTTTTAGAAGCAGTACGGGCCCAAGCGCAAAGGGGTTAATTTAAAGAGAAATTATTCGAAAAATTATAGTATTATGAGCATATTTATATTTGATTTGATAACAACATATTAACTTCAAATTTGTGTAGCAAAAATAAACATGGTAATGTTTAAGCTATAGCTGCAAAATCTAAAGTAGCACCGCCAAGTTTTCGTTTTTATACCCTGAACCCACTAAAAATGGGTATAAAGGGTATAAAAGACAGAAGGAAGCATCTCCGATAGCATAAAGTATATATATTCTTCATCAGCATCTTCAACAGCCGAGTCGATATAGCCATGTCCGTCTGTCTGTGTGTATGTATGAACGCGTCAATCTCGGAGACTATAAGAGCTAGAGACTCCAGATTTGGTACATAACACTCGTCTTATCCCTAGGCAGTACATGTTTGTTTTCTATTTTGGATAACTCTTCCCGATATACACATGAATTGATAACAACAAAATCTTGAATTTGAGATGGCATTTGAATTATCAAACAAAATAATGAAAGCTTGTTTTTAATTTTCATTGAAATCAGTTGAGAAACACCTTAACTTAGAGAATACGTTATTATTGATTGGAACATTTATATTTTATTGTTAGGGAAAATTGGTTAGCTTTGGATCCAAAAAAAATCCTACAAAATAATATACATATATTTATTGCAATTAAGATTAAATAAGTTAACACGTAACTGATTTTAAAAAAAGTCCTGGCCAGTTTGTTATCAGTGCATAGTTACAGACAGAGGCTTGAAGTATACATTCTGTGCTCTAAGAACTAAGTAGTTATTAATTTAAAGAATTAGATTGTTCGGAAAGCCTATAAGTTGAGTTTTGTTATAAATTAAAGGTAGTAATTCGCAAAATCTTAAGCTGTCTGAAATCTTTGTAAGCAATATCGGAATGCATTTTATTTTAAGAAACCCTTAAAAACAAATAAAGTGTATTCAAACAATCTAGTTCTCTGTCGTGAGCCCGGGCTGGAGCGGTGATATTATAGATCTGCAAAGATATTATAGATGAGAAGTTATAATTTCTTCAACAGCTTTGGAATATCGGGAAAACTGAATTCTAAAATAATAAATTTTTTTTTAATAATTACTCCTTATTCAACAAAAAAAAAGCATAACGCGAACACAGATAAGGCAAAACGACTTGATGGTTATATAAACTATTCGTCGTTTTAAAAAACTTAGCCAATAGTTTGGAAATAGACTTATCAAGCCAGTCATTTTCTAAAAAAATACGTTTGATGAAAGTGCTGATATATAATGTTCCGCATTCTCGAAGTCAAAAACTACTGACCACGCTGACACCATGATCTACGCCAACTGGATCGAACCATCAAGAACGAATAATACGAGGAGTCAATTTTTTTGTACAGATGCGACTTTCGTTACTCTAAGGATTTTTGACTTTCATGTTATGTACACAGGTTTGTTAAACATTTGAGTGGTGGTAACCAACCAATTTACGGAATTCTTCAACTGACTAAGATAACATTTTATAGCAGCAGGGACTATAATGCCCAGCACACAGTGGGTAAAATGCAAGAACAAAGGCAAACAAGTTCGACCACGTTTCTTCTGGCAGACCAACATTCTAGCCGACAGGCCCTAAAGAACCACCCCATATGAGTTTGAACTATTAATTTGGATTTCGTGAAAAACACTATGGACGATTGAGCAGGTCAATCGTATAACATAACAAATACCAAGCACCAAGATCAAAACACACAGCACAACGCTCTACAAAATCAGCTTAACAGAAGTTAAGCAAAAGAATATACGATTTAAATCAATGTAATCGTAATTCGGTGGAAATATTGTGAGTCCCACTTTATATGTTTTCATTTATCCAGGACTCTTATTGGATGCCGTCCGTCGGTTTGTTTGTTAAATAAAGTTTTATTACTAACTTTAAAAAAAATACAATTGCGGTTCTAAATATATGTGTTTTTATTTAAGTTCATCAACAAAAGCAGCATTTAACTCTTCAATATATTCATCGTCTTGGCACTTACTGAGCACTTGATTAGGATTAACAACTTCGCTGCACTTCTTATTATCGTTTAAAGAATGTTTTGAATGCACTTGAAATTTTTCATTGCCTTCATTATGAAGGCATTCATTCGTTGCTGGCTTTTCTGGATACTTTTCATTTGCGCTAGCAACTTTAATAGTTTTTTGTATTTTTCCAGGCATCAGGGACTCAGGAACACACGTATTCGGCATATATTCAATCGACAAGTTCATTGAAGGAAGGTTTTTATCGCTATTGATTCGTTTATATTTATAACTGTCCTTAATTTGTGGAGGGGTTTCATTCATTAAATGTTGTGAGAATGTTGTACTTAACATTAAACTTTCTCTTTCAGGATGTAGCGTTTTTTCAACCGACACGTTTATAGATTTAGAAAAAATACGTATTCCTGGGTTTCGATCTTTTTTGCAAGTTTCATACAAGAGGTATAGACAAATGTTCCTTGGAGGAGTGAAGGACTTATTTCTCAAATTAATAAAGTTGAATAGAGCTTTAAACAATTCAAGTCGACAGAGCCAGTCGTCATAGGGGCTTTCAATCGTCATACGCTTTTCAGATATTTGAATAATCATTTCCAGTAGAGTACTTAGTATAACCTGTTTAAAAATATAAAAGTTTTAAGAGGTTAGTCAAAAATTGATTGAGATATTAAGATAGAGTGAAAGACTTTTAAAAAACGATCCCTCATTATATATTAAATCCCCATATCGACTGTCCCGGAATCAAAATTAACTTTTTTCTCTCCCAACCGATCCTGACATCAGATTTGTAACTTAATCCCACCAAAAATGGCAACAGCTGAATTGCAATAGCCATAAGCCAACCGTCAAGGGCGGCCAAGGAATTGCATTTATGTCGGTAGGCAGCGTCGGAATCTTGGCATTATTAAGACATCAATAAATCAGAATATGTTTCTTAATATACTGTAGGCTTATTTACAGCGCTGGGAAGCTGGACATCCGACATACGTTCCGGTTCTTCCAAAAGAATTACCCATAATGGCATAAGCTCAGAATATACCAATGCCGAAAAGCCATTTTAAGTACCGACTTGTAAAGCTCGAGTTGCTCTAAACAAAGCGTTGATATCGGTGGAGCATGTTCAGACACGTGTATCTTCTGACTGGATTCAATTGGGACGACGTGGTATTTTGTGATGAATCCAAAATTATGCTATACTATAATGAGGCGCAAGCCGTTCAAAGGCCTTGAAACCCAAAAATATTATACCGACTGTACAGCTCGAGATTAAGGATCGGTATTTTTAATGACTTTTTTAGGCACATTCGCGAGATATGGTAATTCCACAATCATTCTTCGTCTCATTGGCAAGTGATCTGGCTAAAAAAATTTGGTTTTTTATGGATCTTTGTCTTTTTAATTTAATTAAAAGTTACTGTAAATACGAATCTCATACGAATTTTCTAACGAAAATGCACCTAAAAAGTAGGTGTCCCAACATTTAGTTGGAAGTTGAATTTAGTGCCTTTGTTATATTAGTATTTTTAATTGTTCTTTGTTAATGTTAATTTTTTTAAAGTTATGTTAAATAGGTTAAGGTGATAATTGATTGAATTACCAATAAACAATAAAAAAAATAAATAAATTGAAAACAACAACCAGTGTGACCCTATAGCTCTAAAGTGAAAACATCTAAATTTTTCAACTTGCCCAAACATTTAGTTGGCACACTGTATGTCTATGTAATATGAACTCATTTCTGACTTAAAATTCACGCTGTGTTCGCCTGGCATTAAGCTCGAAGTTCGGCCACAAAATCATAAAGAGGAATGTGCGTGCACACTTTGCATTTGGTATATGAATATAAAGAAACAAGAAAGAAGGCTCTAGTCGTGAAATCCCGACTACGCGTACAGTCAGTGCTTGTAAGTAAGTGTGTGTGTATGTACGCGCATACTGCATATAGCATACTCAACTTTCATGTTCCATATCTCCAGTGTTTCTTAGCCGATTTCAATAAATAATTTCACAGATTGTCACTATTTCGTCTGGTCTTTCAGACGCCATCTCAAGGTTTTCAGAATTCAAGATTTTGTTGTACTTTATGGGGTCGGAGATGGTTCCTTCTGCCTGTTACATACTTTTGCACAAAACCATTATACCCGTTTTACCCATTTTTAATGGGTTTAGGTTATAAAAACGCTTTCTTGTTTCCTACTTTAATGGCTTGTCCTTAAGGCATATTATCATACTACATACCGAAGATAATGACTATATTGGTTATGTCCGTCATGTTGCCTATCAGACCGACCGTCTTTTTCGCTACCCTGAAAGCTAGAGTCTTGAAACATTCAATGACTATGTAATCTAAAGACACGAAGCTACCCCTCTTTTTTACAGTTAGTAAACGAGCTCTGTACAATAGCACCTATTTCCCCGGCATATTTCTCCCAACTATATTCTTATTTTCGTTCATTGCGTATACATTTCTGTCTGCCGACGTGTATGAATTTGTTTTTGTTTTGTGTATTGACTGCTCATGCTGTGTCGTATGTATTCGGCACTGTCTGGTTGCTGAATATATTTATCAGAGCTCACGCAAAAGCAACTTTAGAGTAACAAGAGAAAAAAAAGCAAACTAATTATTTGATATTTTGGAATTGATGGGCTACTGGTTATTTTGCCTAAAATGATATGGCTGCTAGAAAAATTATAGTAGAAAGTACAAAATTATGTTTTGCCGACGGCAAAGTGATGTATAATTATACATTTACTTCAGTTAAAAAAAAAATGTTTTTTTAATTTTTCAATGAAAATTATTTCCGATGGCCAAACGGATTCAGGGTGGCTTAGGCCTAGGTCCGTATTAGTGTGTATGCATGTGAGTTTTGTTTGGATTTGTTTTTGCTTTGCTGTTTAGAGTTTGTCGTAGGTCATGGTCTGTCTGTACATGAAGAAAGCCTTCTTACTTGTATTGTAAAATTTTGTTGTTGCCGATCAATGAGTATGTACATACATACATATGTATGTTTGTGTTTGTATGCTCGTTGGTGTCGAAGGCAAATCGTCTGCAGCTTGCCTGCTGCGTATGGGCTTGGGCCGTCGTTTTGTGTATTCATGTGTCTGAGTCTAACGGGAAAAAGGCAAAACGCAAAAGAACAAACAACAACAACACGTTATGGTTGTCGTTGCTGAAACGCACACTCTGCTCAATGTGTTTTTATACCCATTATTACAATAATCAATACAAGGCAATGCAATTATTAATGTATATTTATAATACACGGATAAGTATTTGAAAGCTAAATGTGTTTATCTTATGGTTAGTGTTAATTTGGTATTTAGTCATTTTTAACCTGCTCAATAAGTCATTAATGATCTACCTAATTCCCAATATATACATATGTACATACGTATATGTATAATAGCAGTCAAGTTAAGTATATCACGATAAGCCATACAATTTCACGAAGTTCATATAAAGTATATACTACCCACCCATTTTAGTCATAGCAAGCAGACAGAAACAAAAGTCGAATATTTAAAATCTCAACTTCGGCCACCACACAACGGCACAATGAAGTACAGCAACAACAAATCTTCGTCTGGCGCATCGCACGCTTCGAGCTAATGAGAATCCATGTACAATAAGATTCTCATTTGAGTTGGCGAAGCAATATCGTAATTAATTTCCTGAGGTGCTTACTTCAGGTTTTATCGTTTCTGTTAACAAAGAGGGGTAGCTATCATCCAGTCTTGTAGTATTACATAGTCATTGGGTACGACCAAAGTATGGTTGGAAAATATTGCGGCAAGACGGAAATTTTTTAAAAGGCACGATACGGCGTAAAACGGTCTTTTAAACATATTTTTTAACACTTCATTTTTTTAATATATATATTATATATTTATATTATATTTTTTTTTCAACCCTTTTTATACCCTGATCCCATTAAAAATGGGGGAAAAGGGTATAATGGTTTAGAGCAAAAGTATGTAACAGGCAGAAGGAAGCATCTCCGACCCCATAAAGTATATATATTCTTGATCAGCATCAACAACCGAGTCGATATAGCCCTGTCCGTTCGTCCGTCTGTCTGTCTGTATATATGAACGTGTCGATCTCAGAGGCTATAAGAGCTAGAGACTCCAGATTTGGAACTTAAGCTCGCCCAATCCCTTGGCAGTACAATTCGATTTTCGATAACTCTTCCCGTTTCCGATATACACATGGGATCGACAATAACAAAATCTTGAATTTGGAAAACTTTGAGATGCCATTTGAATTATAAAACAAAATAATGAAGAACTGTCAAATTTTTATTAAAATCGGTTAAGAAACACGGAGATATGGGATATTAAGCTCGCCTAATCCCTAGGCAGTACAAGTTTGTTTTCAATTTTCGATGACTCTTTCCGTTTCCGATATACACATGGGATCGATAACAACAAAATCTTGAATTTGGAAAACTTTGCTATTTGAATTATAAAACAAAATAATGACAATCTGTGAAATTTTTATTAACATCGGATAATAAACACCGGAGATATGGGACATTGAAGTTGTGTATGCAGTATGCGCGTACACAGACACACATACTTGCCAACGATAATGGAATATACAAGATAGGATTCCAGCGACTGTTATTTGTTAACAGAAACGATAAAACCTGTAAGTAAGCACCTAGCACGTATTACGATATTGTTGAATACGATATTGCGTCCGATGCGCCAGACGAAGATTTGTTGTTGCTGTATTTCATTGTGCCGTTGTGTGGTGGCCAGACGAAGATTTGTTGTTGCTGTATTTCATTGTGCCGTTGTGTGGTGGCCGAAGTTGAGATTTTAAATATTCGACTTTTGTTTCTGTCTGCTTGCTATGCCTCAAGTGGGTGGGTAGTATAGACTTTATATGAACTTTGTGAAATTGTGTGGCTAATCGTGGATAACTTAACTATGACTTCTATCATACATGTACGTGTGTATATATTAGGAGTTAGGTAGATCATAAATGACATATTGAACACGTTTAAAATGACTTAATACCAAATTAATACTAACCATAAAATAAACACATTAAGCTTTCAAATACTTGTCCGTGTATTATAAATATACATTAATAATTGCATTGACTTGTATTGAATATTGTAATAAAGGGTATAAAAACACATTGAGCAGCGGTTGCGTTTCAGTAACGACAACCGGCACGTGTTGTTGTTGTTTGTTCTTTTGCGTTTTGCCTTTTTCCCGTTAGAATACACAAAACGACGGCCCAAGCCCATACGCAGCAGGCAAGCTGCAGACGATTTGCCTTCGACACCAACGAGCATACAAACACAAACATACATATGTATGTATGTACATACTCATTGATCGGCAACAACAAAATCTTACAATACAAGTAAAAAGAATTTCTGCATGTACAGACAGACCATGACCTACGACAAACTCTAAACAGCAAAGCAATAACAAATCCAAACAAAACTCACATGCATACACACAAATACGGACCTAGGCCTAAGCCACCCTGAATCCGTTTGGCGATCGGCAAATTAACAACATTTAAAAATTAAAAAAACATTTGTTTGAAATGAAATAAATGTTTGATTTATACATTAATTTGCCATCGGCAAAACATAATTTTGTATTTGCTACTATAAATTTTCTAGCATCCATACCATTTTAGGCAAAATAACCATATCAGCCCAGCAATTCCAAAAGTATCAAATAATTAGTTTGCTTTTTATTTGAGATACTCTAAAGTTGCTTTTGCGTGAGCTCTGATAAAGACATATGTACATATGTATGTACATATGAGGTTTTCGTTTTAAAAACGAACCAAGGCCACATGCAGCAGGCCAGCTGCAGACGATTTGCCTTCGACACCAATGAGCTTACAAACACAAACATACATATAAGTACTCATTGATCGACACAACAAAATTCACTAGAAAGTAGGCAGCAGTCGAGAAATCGCGACTAGACGATACCCTGAACCCTTTACTTCCTTCTGCCTGTTACATACTTTTGCACAAATCAATATACCCTTTTTCCCTTGTTAGTGGGTTCAGTCTGTAACAAGCAAATTTACTTCAGTCCATACACAAAACAAAAACAAATTCATACACGGCGGCAGACAGAAATGGATACGCAATAAACGAAAATACGAATATCGTATGAGGGAAAATAGGTGCTATTGTACAGAGCTCGTTTACTAACTGTAAAAAACGAGGGGAATTTATTTTCGTGTCTTGTAGTTATATCGTTTTTGCATACTTGCAAGCACTGACTGTACCCGTGAAGTATAGGGATCAGGGTATCGTTTAGTCGGGATATCTCGACTAGAGCCTTCTACTTGTTTACATTTCACAAGTGAGATTCGTCCCACAATTGAAAAGTTTTACACTGTTCAATATTATAAATTTATCTTATGTTTATGTATCTTAATCAATCTTGTATTCATTTACTTTTTTTCTGAATACAATTTTTTTTTGGTTATGTTTATACAATAAATAAATTAAACACGCTCAAATCAAATAAATCGCACTTCAATTTTAGCCGATGAAACGCGTGGGATGAAAATTTATATTTTATGAGACAACACAAGTGAATATCTATAACTAATATTTAAGCTTAAAATGAAAATAATATTAGTGCGTATAAATTAATTTAATAAAAAAAATAAAAAGTTTAAAAATGCTGGTGTTACGAATGCGTTATGCTATTGCGTTGGTTTTTTTTTGTTTCGATCTATATTTTTATGTGACCAGTATGCACTAAAGTAACTAGACTTCGGAGAAGCTTCTGTTAACCCTGAAGACAAGGCCTTTCGATGCACTGTGGCGGTTTGGCTGCTTGATCATAGCAAAAACGTAACTTTTTAATGGTAAAATATATTTGAAAACCTTGAATGATAAAGAGTATCTTTGCAGCTTAAAATGAGTATTGTCAACATGGGTCGGCTGTCAAAATGCTAAATATTATACACTATAATCTAATCTACTATAATCTCTTTTATACGGCCAACATTTCTGATAGTAAATTTCGCGACCAATGTGTCATTTCGAGTGTGAGGCGCTTAAGACGGACTGGTCCAGCAATTTTAACAGCTTTTGATACAATTGATTTGTGCTGATGTCCACCCTACTGATTTTGAGGTTCGATTATTTTTGCGCAGCAATGCTCGTGCAAGGCTCATTCTCCGCATCCACGAATGCTGTGATTCTTTGTAGCCAATCCGGGAACTTCGCTGAATGAAGCTTTAACTTAGGCGGTAAGTAGTGGTTAACATCTTTCTTTTCTTCTAGAATGCATTTAACACTAACGACAATACACTTTCTGGATTTTCCACACTTTTAAAAATCACTCCTTTGAATGGCTCTTGGCTTAACTAGCAAATTTGGTTTATGGTATATTATGCTCATGTTCCAAGGGTGCAGGGCGCAGTCCCATTCACTAGCACAATGTTGTGTTAGTGCGTTAAACATCAAATATAAATTGATTGCATGTTATAGCTTGTTTTGATTTAATCTGAATACGTTTTTTATTCTTGATATGTTCAAAGAAGGGTCTAGTCGAGAAATCCCGACTAGACGATACCCTGAACCCTAAATTTTACGCGTAGAGTAGTGCTTGCAAGTATGTTTGTGTTTATGTGCGCACGTACTGCATACTCCATACTCAACTTCAATGTTGCATATCTCCGGTGTTTCTCAAACGATTGCAATAATAATTTCACAGAATGTCATTATTTTGCTTAAACTTTTCAAACGCTATCTCAATTTCAAGATTTTGGTGTTATCGATCCCATGTGTATATCGAAAACGGGAAGTGTTATCGAAAATAGAAATCAGACTTGTATTGCCTAGGAATTGGGCGAGCTTAAGTTCCAAATCTAGAGTCTGTAGCTCTTATAGTCTCTGAGATCGACGCGTTCATACATACAACAGACGGACGGACAGACGGACATGGCTGTTAATGCTAATCAACAATATATATACTTTATGTGGTCGTAGATGCTTCCTTACTCCTGTTACATACTGTTGCATAACTATTATACCCGTATTGCCCATTTTTAATGGATTCAGAGTATAAAAACAAAACTATTGAAAACTCACACTTTACGCTTCATCAATGTTGAAAAAAATGTACAACTGTGGTATTTCAGTACAACAAAAATAGCTCAAATAATTAAAGAAAACAATTAAGAAGGTCCTAGTCGAGATTTCTCAGCCACCTAGTGCTTCCAAGTATGTGTGTGTTTGCACGCGTAGACTGCATTCTTGACATAAGCTCAACGTTCCATATCTCCGGTAGTTCTAAACCGATTTCAATAAAAAAAAGAGAGATTGTCGTGATTTCGTCTAAAGTTTCAAACACCGTTTCCGAGTTTTCTAAATTCAGTTGCTATCGATCACGTATTTCGAAAACGGGTTGTTTTAAATTATCGATATCTCTTTCCGTTCCGATGTATTCGTTCACATGTATTCGATATCATTAAAATGATGGATGTGGGAAACTCGAAATCTTCACCTCTGCTTGCGGTTTCACTCGACCGCTGGCGTTTGCCGACCACACGCCCTGAACCTTATTGGCTTTTCACCGATGCTAGTTTATATTGTTGTGAGTAGAATGCTGCTATCTTTTGTCGACCGACTTCCATGCCCTCCTTAGTACTTTTGCGTCCAACCCTACTAGGAGTAATGGATCCCAGAGGGGTGAGAGCAAGCATTGGTTCAGAGTATCTCATAGTCGAGCTTACTCAACTAGAGGATTTTAACTTGTTTCTACCTTATTTACTATATGCCGGTAAAGTTAGTTTATCGATAACTCTCTATTCAATACACAAATGTATTGTCGATAAGATACCTTTACATACCTCTAAAAGTAGCGACTTCAATAAGTTACCGACTGAAGTCAAAAGTTCTTCTAGAGTTCGAAAAGCTTCCAAACAAAGAGCTGCTTTGCCCCTATTTGCTATATTTCCGCATTGAAGAGTGGGCTCAGTCGTGTTACGAATTTTTTGTAATTTTTTCGAAAGTAGACTTTTGGGTCCTGTTACAGACTATAATAAAATTGGTTAAAAATCAAAAAATTAATGTATGATTAGAAAACTCACCAATAAATATTTTTCCGTTTGAAGTATCATAACATCTTTAACAATATCATTAACAAGTCGATCCGAAATTAAATCAAATCCACTTCCTTGGCCAGTAGTAGAAATCCACAACCTTGTTATTTTGTAAACTTTCATGCGCAAGTTACTAAAAGAATAATTATAAACAAATATATAAATTAAGTATTCAAACAATTAAAGTTTGACATCTAAAAACATATATATAACCTGTTGTCGGTATACAAAGTAAGTATTTTCTAAATAATTAACTTGTTATGTTTTTGTATAAAAGGGGTTACACCGAAAGCGCTGAGCTTGGAATAAAGATAGATACGTGAAACTTTGAAAATAGCGGGTTCATGCCTGCTTAAGGCAAAGTGTCAAAATTGGGTAGCAACTGCCAATCGAAAATTTTGCACTATTTTTTTGTTCTGTATTATACAAATGAAATAATTTATAACTTATAATACTTTAGAAAGCCTTATATTTTCAAGTTTAAGGATTGAAAAGACAGTTTTAAAGGAACTTACCCTGACTATATTTTCTTTTGTGACAAAGTATTTTAAAATAAATGTAGACTCTTTTTTTTACTTTTATGCAAAAAATTGTATTTCATATTGAGATTTTTGAACATAAATACAACGAAACCAAAAATAAAAGAAAATCGTAAAGAAAAAAATAAGATTTTACAAACATAATCCTTGAAATATATTTGGCTTTCATTAAAACATTTTTTTTCGAAAGAAAAATAAGGAAATGGATGACTTTTTCATGCATTGACACTACCAGCAAAAGGAAACAAAAGCAACAATAAGCGCTGATGATAAAGAGAGTAGCTCAAAAAAAAGCATAATCCTTGAAGAACGAATAATTTTGCCACGATTTTTTAAAATTTAAAATAAAATTTGTTTATTATTTTAGCTAACTGGCGTTTGTTGAAGGTTCTGTTATCGTAAAATATATTTTTAGGTTGCTTAAATATAAAAATAATCAAAATTATTTATAAAAAGTAGTCGGATTACTTTTCATTATGTTATTATTTGTTGTAATCGAAATCAATTAATAATCGTGAAACAAATCAAACAATTATAAGTAATCATTACTAAACAGCCTTGATTCAAATTAAATTTAATATTGTCCACAGATGACAAATATTTTTTTGTGTCTGGATAATCAAACAGTAATTTGTCAATATATGGGAATTAAAGAACTGTATTATTGATACTTCAAAAATAAAATAAATATTTCGAAAAGCTTTTCTCACGTTTTTTTTTTTATACTCTTTAAGGCAGAGGCCGGCGAACTTTTGGAACCATTACCCCAAATTTTGTTGTCAAGCTTGACGTTACCCCAAAAAAATGTGAAGACCTAAAAAAAAAATGGTCGACAAAATTTGTTGTACGAGTTGCCATTACCCCGAAATATTGTTGTGGAAGTTGCCATTACCCCATGATGCTCTGTATTTATATTTGATGAGCAAAAAAAAAAAAAAAAAAAAAAGCTCCGCCAGAATAGCAAATGTCAAATATATACTATTTTTCAGGAATATTCTTGTGGAAGTTGACTATATCCCAGTGATGACTAAAAAAAAAAAAAAAAAAAAGCTCGCCAGAATAGAAAATGCTGAAATACCTTTTCAGAATCATGTCCATTACCCCCAGAAATTTCACTTTTACCCCATTTGGGGTAATTTAGCCCGGTTCGCCGACCACTGCTCTAAGGTATAAAATCAAGTCAACATACCAATGAATGTTAAGTCCTGGTGAGGAATATTTTGATTTATTCAGCGAATCCAGTAAAATACTTAACACTATTCTAAAATTCATCCTGAGGTGAGTGTGGCATCTAAATAGAAAGAAAATTAAGTTATAATTTTAAAAATTTTCTTTAAACTAATGAGTAAAATACATTTATATACCCTGCACCCATCAAATAAGTTAAATGAGATAAATGATATAGCGATTTGGTGCAAATATATAGACGGAATAGCATATTCGACCCAATGTGGTATATATTCGTGATTACCCTTCGCAGACTACTCGTATTTTCATCATTTGAAAGACTGCCATGAGTCAAAAAACGAATTTTGAGGAAATAAATTTGTGTACCTTATTTACTCCATTCATGTGAGAAATTTAATTTCATTTTATTCTGAAATCTAAGAGTGTCTTGCAAATCATTTATTTGGGCTTATGGAATTCTTCTAATAAGTAAGCGATATATATAACCAGAAAGTGTTATCACTAAACAGGAAAAAAATAATTATTAATTTTATTACATTTAAAATTTTTTGTGTATTACTTGTTTAATTATTTCTTTATATAACTAAATCTCTCTATTTTAAACTTAGATGGAAGAAGTCCCTAGACGAGAAATCCCGACAGCAGTCAGTGCTTGAAAGTATGTACAGTCTGTCAATGAAGTGTTTTCGCGTGAAGAAAAATGTATGTTTTTTCACTTCACAGGCAAAAATATAACTGTAATATGGCTCTTAAAATTTTTTTGAAATTTTTTATGTATTTTTTATTTATTTCTTAATAATATATTTAAACAAATTTGATTATTCATTAAAGAACAAAAAAGTTATAACAAAAACAAATTAACTCTAAATTAATTTGACTGTCAAGAAAGTGTTTTCGCGTCTACTTTTTGGTGCATTTTCGTTGTAAAATTCGTATGAAATTCATATGTACAGTTACATTTAATTAAATAAAAAATGCTTAGATCCATAAAAGTCCAAATTTTGGCCAGATCGCTTGCCAATGAAATGAAGAATGATTGTGGAATCACCATATCTCGATTGAATGTGGCCTATTACCATCACCGTACCTACAAAAAAAAAAACGGCACCAGCCGTTGAATTTTCAAGGGATTTCAGCTGCTGGTGCCGTTTTTTTTTACGTACCTACCGTACGTGGATATAGGCCACATTCAATCGAAATATGGTGATTCCACAATCATTCTTCATTTCATTGGCAAGCGATCTGGCCAAACAAATTTGGACTTTTATGGATCTAAGCATTTTTAATTTAATTAAATGTAACTGTACATATAAATTTCATACGAATTTTA
Organism: Scaptomyza tumidula; assembly: GCA_035044465.1. Lineage (NCBI taxonomy): Eukaryota > Metazoa > Arthropoda > Insecta > Diptera > Drosophilidae > Scaptomyza > Scaptomyza tumidula. Next base: position 113,063 of record JAWNNW010000292.1, on the reverse strand, counting down.
CAACGAAAATGCACCAAAAAGTAGACGCGAAAACACTTTCTTGACAGTCAAATTAAGTTAGAGTTAATTTGTTTTTGTTATAACTTTTTTGTTCTTTAATGAATAATCAAATTTGTTTAAATATATTTATATATATATATTTATATATTATTTAAGAGCCATATTACAGTTATATTTTTGCCTGTGAAGTGAAAAAACATACATTTTTCTTCACGCGAAAACACTTCATTGACATACTGTATGTGTAAGCGTAAACTGCATGTTTCTCAACTGATTTCAAATAAAATCTTCACAAAATAATTCAAATCTATAATATATTTATTTATATTGGATGGATTTTAAACTACTTACGTATCAATCAGTACTTCCATTAGATCCAAAAGTTTCGAATGCAATGTGGGCAGAAGGTTTCTTAAGCACATACTATCCATATTTCGATTGCTATCATCATTATTATCACCTAATCTTAATCCATTTTGGATTAAGCACAAAATTTTGGTTGGTCTTATCAACTTTGGTGATGGATATGGTTGGCTGGAATATACATAAATCTTCGTAAAAAAAAATAAAATTTTTGCAGTCGGAAACAACCGTCTGCAGAATACTCTGATGCCCGTAAAATACCGAAAAAGAAGAATCAGCTACCGATCTTTCAAGAACGGCAGGTCTACTCACCAAGTATTGTGGCTTTTCGTTTTGGCAAATGTTATTTAGATTCGATTTAATCGATTTTTCTATGGTGCTTCACCAAAATCTTAACACTTTATCTAAAGGACACATGGAAAAATTTTTTATTTTGGTGTCGGGCACAATTAATGTCACCCAATATAACGGATAATAAACAAAGCCAATTTTACCTTGGGTATCAGAGTATAAAATATTAAAAACAACGTTATTAGAACCACTTTTAATTTTACTGACCTCAATGTAATTTTCAAAAATTCAATTAGATTACAAAAGCGTCTAGAGAGCCGTGCCACCCTTTTAACTGGATCTCCTTCCAATTCCAATGTAAAATATTCCAATTTGAAACTAGTATCAATTGTGTTATAATCACTTTTAAAATTATGAGATAAACCAACTAAAAGGTAGTTGAGACTGCCCAATAGACCTAACTGAAAATCTAGCCATTGGGTTTTACGGTTACAATTTTCAACGTTGCTGCCGCGTAGTTGCTGTAATAGTAACCAGCAAGTACCACATTGAAAAACTACTTCTGGATCGCCGCTGTCGATAAATGTTAAAAGGTATCGCATTATTTGGGTTTTTTTAAATTTACTAGGACCTGGATAGTATCGCAAGCAATGTTTTACTGATTTAAGGGCAGCAATTGTGCGGCTCACTTTTGTCAGTTTTTCCGAAACACATATGATGTCGTATAGCTTTCCTAGTAAAGTAGCTCCAAACCATTTTGCAGTTTCAGGTACAACTTGAATTTGTAACACCAGTAGTGCTGTAAAAAAAAGATAACAAATTACTTTGTATGATTAAAATTTCGATACTGAAGGTAAGAGTATATTTGATTTGTACAATGTGCTTGAAGCAGTCGCCCGCGTTTTCCGGTGTAAACATACATTTTGCCAACTAAGTGTTTACATAATGTGAAAATCTTTGATTTTTTTCCTTTAGTTTGAATATATAGAATTTATATATAATCGGAACATTTAAAGACGATTTTCAAATGCCATGCAAGCAGTTATCTTTCTTCATGAACCAGTTGGTTTATTAAAACTTCACCAACGGTAAATCGGCCTCTGAGATTGCTGAAATGTTTGCAGTTAGCAGGCAAACTGTTTACAATGAGATGAAGAATGACTGTGGATTCACCATATCTCGCGAATGTGGCCTAAAATAATTGTTGCTCGAAAAAACCGATGATATTGACGAAGCATGTTCAGACACGTTTATCTTTTGACATGATTGACGTGGACACCAGATTCATTTTGGGACGACGTGGTAGTATGTAATGAATGAAACCCAGCCTTTAAAAGCACTTGAAAACCAAAAATTTTTAATGTTTCTTTGTTAATGTTGATGTTTTTTAAGTTCTGTTTGATAGGTTTAAGAGATAAATGATTGAATTACTTATAAAAAATAAAAATTTTCCACAACAACCAGTGTGTCCATTATAGCTCTAAAGTGAAAATATCAAAATTATTCGGGGTGGGCAAGCCAATTGTGGGCAAGTCGTATATTATACCGACTGTACAGCTCGGGATTAAAGGTCGGAATGGTTATGCCACTGTCCCCCAAAAAAATTAAAAATATATTTTTCCTTTGAAGTTGAAGGTGACAACACTAAAGGGTTTATCAGTTTTTACCCCCCCAGATTCCCCCTTTCACACATTACTATAAGGTATCAGTGTGCCAAAATCGGATACGTTCGACTGCAACATTTTGACACGCTAACTTTGAAATTATATCGATAACTGTTATTTTTATACCCTGATCCCATTAAAAATGGGAAAAAGGGTATAATTGGTTTAGTGCAAAAGTATGTAACAGGCAGAAGGAAGCATGTCCGACCCCATAAAGTATACATATTCTTGATCAGCATCGAACACCGAGTCGATATACCCCCGTCCGTCTGTCTGTTTGTATGTATGAGCCCGTCGATCTCAGAGAATACAAGAGACTCCAGATTTGGAACTTAAGCTCGCCTAATCCCTAAGCAGTACAAGTACAAACTTTAAGATGCAATTTGAATTATAAAACAAAATAATGAAAATCTGTAAATCGGTTAAGAAACACCGGAGATATGGGATATCGAAGTTGTGTACTTACAAGCACTGACTGTACGCATAAAGTGTAGGGATCAGGGTATCGTCCAGTCGAGATTCCTCGATTAGAGCCTTCTTACTTGTTCGTTTTTGTTTATTGCCAATAAAAGCAATTTGGAACGCAGTTAAAGACTTTATTTTTAACTTCGCTTGGCAACAATATATACATTAATATACTTTTTTTTTTAACATATTAAAATATCAGAGTTTTAATAAAAGAAAATTCTTTCGTTAATCGTTTTTTGGCGTGACTATAGGGATTTGAGCTTCATTATTTTATTTTTTGAACGAATTTGCATCATTATTTTTAGCATAAGTTTGTTGTCGCAAAAATTTTCATTGGTGATCGTTTCTAATGGATTTTTATCTCCTGGATCTTAATAAGTTTTTTGACGAAAAACTTCACGAGAGTTAATATCGCCGAAGAAACTTTAACTTTTCACATACAGAGCCATACAAAAAGACATTTACTGTAGGTTCAGTTAGTTAAATTTTTGTGTCTAGATCTTTCTGACTTGTTTTGTATAAGTTTAGATTTAGTTTGGCCAAAAATTTCAATTCGACACGCACATTAGTCTGAGACACTGAATGTTGCTTTTGAGCAATATTGGGATATTGTGGTATATTTGGTATATATTTGCTATTGAAAACTCTTTTTGTTTTCGATAATTTCAACATGTTTGTAATAAATGAAATTGCTTACGTTTATAATTTCGCGATGCATTACTTTGTACAAGGGGTCATTATTTTGAAATGCATAAGTTTTAAACATACCCATGGCTTCATAGATAAGTTCGCCGTAGAGAAAGACTTCCGTTTTATTACAGGCTTGGGTTATAATTGTTAACCATATATTCGCTTTTTTTTCCAAAACATTTTTTGGACATTGGTTGAGGTATTCAATAAGGAAACGCAATCCGACAGCTCGAGTCTTAGTTTTTAAAAGGAAAGAGGTTATTGACTGTGCCTGTGATGCAGCATTCTGTAAAAGACATATTTGTATTTTTATACACAAACAAATTTTCTAATACCTACAGATTCCTGAACACGGTCCACAGCAGTGAGGTAAACATTTCTATCCCTTCCATTAGTTTGCGCAATAGCTTTAAGTATATCCCCTGTTCCAAACATTTTATCAAACATGTGCGAGTAATTAATGATGTGAAATTATCGTTAGCTATCGTTTGTTAGATAGAACCCAAAAACTATCGAACGTACACGACTGGAAAATAGATCTTCCTCTTCTTCACAGAAAAAAAGTTCCGCTCGGCAATGTAGCTTCTATTTCCCCTTAATAATTCCCCCAATTAGATTCTTATTCTCGGCCTGCCACCATTTGAATTTGTTTTTGCTTTGTATATGGACTGATCATGCTTTGTCGTATGTACACATTGCCACGAATTACTTTACACAAAGTGAAAAATTTTGATATTTTCACTTTAGAGATATATGGTCACCTTGGTTGTTGTTTTTTATTTTTTTTTATAAGTAATTCAGTCTATAATATCTTAAACCTATTAAAAAACATTAACATTAACAAAGAACAATTAAAAATACTAACAAAGGCACTAAATTCAACTGGCACAAAAAGGTTTCACGCAACATTTATTGGGCAGTTGAATTTAGTGCATTTGTTATTATTTTAAATGTTTCTTTCTTTCTGATAATTGATGTAATTACTTAAAAAAAATTTAAAAACAACAACCAGTGTATCCCTTACAGCTCTAAAGTGAAAATAGCAAAATTGTTCACCTTGTCGCAACCTTTGTTGGGCACACTGTATATTAATTTAATATAAGGATATTTAGTTAAGGTAAATTAATTCAAAATACGTTTATTAATGGTTAGTGTTTGTTTGGTATTTAGTCATTTTAAGCCTGTTCAACTAGTCAAAATTGCTCTACCTAATTCCCGATTTATACATAAGCATAAATGATGAAAGTCCTATTTAATTATCTCAAGTTTGGCCATACAATTTCACAAACCTCTTATAAGTTTATTCTACCCTCTCATGTTAGGCATTAACTTGCAAACAGAATCAAAAGTCGAAAATTGACAATCTCAACTTTGGTCACCACACAGCAACAACAACTTAGTTTTGTCTTACACATTGAAGACTTTGAAAATTAGTTGAAAAATCAGAAAAGGTTTTTATTCCCCTTTCCCCATTTCCTACGAGCTCTCAAAAGCCGTGACGGTGATTCCGATAACAAAAATAGGCGGCTATTTTCCATTCATGTATTTACGTACTCGTTGAGTTGCAGACAACTTTTCGATACCGATAACATGTTCGTTTTTGTTCACATAATTAGTTAAATGTCCTGTCGCTTAAACATTCAAACCCTGTAGCCATGAAATCGAAATAGCGTAAATTACATGCAAACAGTTACAAATCGCAGTCATCGTGCCAACAAACCAAAAGTTACAATGACAATTAGTTGCACCGTGTAAAAGCGGTATAAGAGTGCATACCAGCGTACAGCGCCTATTGTTACAAACGTGTGATTGGGGTGACCATAGGTTTTTATTGCTGAATCAATATTAAGTGTTTTCTTATCATCTCGTGACATTCGTCAGCTGACAGTTTCCTTGGGTCTAGTTATTGAAGAATTTCCTACTTGGAAAGTTATAATAAAAGTTAACTAAAATGGCTTTACATTCGGCAATAAAAGGAAAATTAATATCCGTCATTGGCGACGAGGTAAGCGAAATCTTTTAACTTGTTCTCAAAAAACATTATTATTAGTATATTTGTATGTATAAATTTTATGTACGTGTCGTGATAAATAAAATAAATACACTTACATGTGTATTAACGTATAAATGTTAATAGTTGTAGAATATTAACAGATCTTTATTTATTTATGTATGTGTTTAAAGCAATGAGACAAGTTAATTTTTTTTTAAGATTAGTCAATTTATGATAATTTTGTATAATTAAATACTATTATCCAAGTTGAAACCCCGAAGGGCAAAGAGTAAAAATTGTTTTTGCATCGATTCTTTTCTATCCTGATGAATCCTGTATTTGGGAATCCATATACAAAATCCATATTCGAGAATCGGTCGAACAAGAGACATAAAGAGTTTTTGTTATGTAGGGGTCGTCGAATTCCTTCGACCAGCGATTTATGAAAATCCAAATCCTCAACTAAATCAATCCGATCAAGTGGGAGGTTGTCCAGAATATAGTATTAAAAGAAGGGCATTCGTCTACAAAGACATAACTTTACATTTACTGCAATTGAGATGCAGTACATTTCCTCTGCACCAAGTTGTAAATTGTCTAAGTCACTTTGCAGTTTGTGACTAGACAGAAGAGTTGTAGTTGGCATGCACAATTTCACATCATCAGCATACATTATGAGTCATTAAAAGGGACTCTGAGTTCTAAAAGTCAAACAATCTTGAATCCAAAAAACAAGATCATTGGGAAAGCCCAAAAGTTTAAGTTTATATATTAAAAGGAGATGATTTACACAGTCAAAAGCCTTACTGAAATCAGTGTAAATTACATCAGTTACATCAAAGCCATTAATAACAATATATGTGAATTTTAGCAAATTAGTAGTGGTTAATCTATGTTTCATGAATCCATGGTGGCACGGTGAAATCAAAGATTTACAAAGATGTTGAAGATGAGAGGTTATTAATTTCTTATAGTCTCTGAGATCGACGTGTTCATACATACAGACGGACATGGCCATATCGACTCGACTGTTGATGCTGATGAAGAACATATATACCTCAAGAGGTCGGAGATGCTTTCGTGTGCCTGTTAAAAACTTTCGCACAAAACAATTTTCAATGGGTTCAGGGTATAAAAAGAACACGAAACTCTTTTAAACCATCAATATATCATCTCAAAGTATGTTCATTGAGTTCTTTTCATTTATTTTGGATTGTTTTTCATCTTAATATATTTTTCTTGCAAATGGCAGTAAACCAATTGCGTTCTTATGTGGCGAACTGGATCATCTGATCTAAACTTAGTTAAAATTTTAAATTTTGTCGTTGATCAAAGTTTTAAAAATTTTTTATTTTGCAAATTCCAGACAGTCAAACTTCAAAGCTGGTTTGTTAATTTAAAAATTTTTTTTGACAGTTAAATGACCAAATTTTATAAAATGTATATATGTAAAGGTCTTTAGCTACTAAAAGTGTATAAAATAAAGTTGCGTTTACAGGAACAAATACAATGTCGAAACCATGTTAAAAAGCACTTGATGCATGCAAAGTCGGGTCAAGCCAGCTGGAACTTATTCTGTTTGTTTTTAATTTCAGGACACTTGTGTGGGTTTCCTTCTTGGAGGAGTTGGTGAAATAAATAAAAACCGTCATCCGAACTTTATGGTTGTCGATAAAAGTAAGTAATTTGTATATCACAACTATATACACTGTTATTTTGTATATACATATATACGTTGGCGGGCCCAAGACATCCCTGGGTAATTGTGTTGGTAAAGGTCAGTTTGAGTCCGTTTACGATGCTATTTTTCATAAATAGGCAAATATCGACATAAAAATGGTACATAACTAAGTAAATTTAATGCTCCGATTGCAATTGGTTCAAAAAACAAAATGTAGATTTCCTTTTAATAAATTATACCTATTAAAATAAATTTTAGTTTAAAAAACATGACATCTGGTCAATTTTAATATCAACTAACTATTTAAGAATTTTTTTATACTGTGTCATCCTTTAATTAATTTATCAATATTATTTTAAATCAATCAAATAACTTATAAATTAAGGCAGTTGGTGCCTTCCCTCAAAAATCTTGGTTATGGTTACATCTTACACAGTTTTTAATCTGAAGTCATCAAATTTAATGAAAGAGCCACCAATGGTTTCATCTTTAAAATTTTTTCTGTATATTTAAATATATTATAATAATTTATATTAATTAATAATATATATAATGTTCTTATATATATAATTTTGTAATTTATATAATTTCGAAATATATATAATATAATAACATAAATAATATAATAATTTGACATATAATTTTGACCAAAAATTACAAAACTAATACATTTTTCATAGATACTGCAGTCAGTGAAATTGAAGATTGCTTTAAGCGTTTCTTAAAACGTGATGATATCGACATAATCTTGATAAATCAGACATATGCTGAACTTATTCGTCATATAATTGATGCACATACTTCACCAGTACCAGCTGTTCTTGAAATTCCTTCAAAGGATCATCCCTACGATGCCAGTAAGGACTCTATTTTAAGACGTGCACGTGTAAGTGTAATTTTTGAAAAGTTTGTATTTTTCAATGCTAAATCCTAAAATTCGAATTTTCAGGGAATGTTTAATCCCGAAGATTTGGTACGCTGAAGCTGAGACCTATTACAGATGTTATAAAATACGTGAAGTGAAAATGTTGTCGAAAAATGTAAAAAATAATTAAAACAAGTATTAAAAAAGACGATGTTTTGATTCTTACAGATTCCAACGCGTCAAACTATGCACCTTAATAATGCATTTTCTCAATATACATATTTGTCATGTGTTACGACGAAAAAAAAAATCCTAAATTTTTTATAAATATTTATACACTTAACCCATTAATGGGTAAAAAAAAAAAATGGTTTTGTGCAAAACTTTGTAACAGGCAGAAGGAATCACTGTCGACCCATATTCTTGATTAGCATCAACAGCCGAGTCGATATAGTCATGTCCGTCTGTGTTTATGTATGAACGCGTCGCTCTCAGAGACTATAATAGCTAGAGACTCCAGATGTGTAAAATAAGGTCGCCTTATCTCTAGGCAGTGCAAGTTTGTTTTTGATTTTCCACACCGTGTTTGAAACATTTAACAACCACCGGAGATATGAAACATTGAAGTTGAGTATGCAGTACGCGCTTACACACACACACATACTTGCAATACTTTCAAAGTTTTTAAATGCCATCTCAAAGTTTTCCAAATTCAAGATTTTCTTGTTACCGATCCCATGTGTATATCGGAAACAGGAAGAGTTATCGAAAATCGGAAACAAACTTGTACTGCCTTGGGATAAGGCGAGCTTAAGTTCCAAATCTGGAGTCTCTAGCTCTTATAGTCTCTGAGATCGACGCGTTCATACATACAGGCGGACAGGGTTATATCGACTCGGCTGTTGATGCTGATCAAGAATATATACACTTTATGGGGCGGAGATGCTTCCTTCTGACTGTTACATACTTTTGCACAAAACCATCGTACCCTTTTTCCCATTTTTAATGGTATCAGGGTATAAGAAGAAATAAGAAATTTTCCACAACAAACATTGTGTCCTTTATAGCTCTAAAGTGAAAATATTTAAATTTTTCACCATGTGTAAAAATATAATTGGCACAGTGTACAGACAGACTCGCCTTTGATGCTGATCACGAATTTATAAGCTTTATGGGGTCGAACATACTTCCTTTTGCAGTTTTGCACAATACCATTATACCCCTGACAATCTAAGGCTCTGCTTCCGCGAGCACCTTGAGGTGATATCCAGAACGGAACTGGTGCAGCGCCATGCAAACTCGAAGCTATAGGCGAGGAATTGAGGCGTATAGCCTAATTGCTATCCGCTCCTACAGCTCGTTCACAATGGTGTCAGATGACGCAGCCCTGGTCATCTCCAGAATGGTACCCACGAAGAACTTGCGCGTGAACATTGATCGGCAACGACGACGCGACAAGGCGCAAACAATCGTTTTTTAGGACGGAAGTCAGGAAGCGGGGCATCGATCGATGGCAAGACGACGGCGGAACCGGTGAAGGTTCGATGGACGTACCGGCATATACCAACACTAGCAGTGTGGCTGGGTCGATAGCATGTCGAGGTGAATTTCTACCTTACGCAGGTGCTTAGTAGTAATGGATGCTTTAAGAGCTATCTTCATTGTCTTGTGCGCGAGCCTTGCCCATGTTGTACATGGGTCGGCAGTACCCCCAAAGAAAATGCCGCATGTCGGTAGATAACATTATCAACAACATGGTTGGTAATAAACAGCGAGGGAAAACGTGTCGAGAGAGAAAAAGCTGCAATAGCAGTATGATAGATTTTACAGCTCAAGCGGCGTAATGCCTAGCTGTAGTCCCGCCCGAGCAGCGGAAAACATAATCTTCGGTTAACAGCTTAGTATAAACTAAGTCATAGACTTGTGTAAATAAAATAAATAAAAAAAAAAAACGCCCTTGCAAGCAAGGCGTACTGACTGTACGCGCTAAGTTCAGAGTTTAGAGTGTCTTCGACTCGGGATTTTTATACCCTGAACCCATTATAAATGGGTAAAAAGGGTATATTGGTTTTGTGCAAAAGTATGTAACAGGCAGAAGGAAGCATCTCCGACCCTATAAAGTATATATATTCTTGATCAGCAACAACAGCCGGTCGATATAGCCCTGTCCGTCTGTCTGTCCGTATGTATGAGCGCGTCGATCTCAGAGACTATTAGAGCTAGAGACTCCAGATTTGGAACTTAAGCTCGCCTAACCCCTAGGCAGTACAAGTTTGTTTTTGATTTTCGATAACTCTTCCTGTTTCCGATATACACATGGGATCGATAACAACAAAATCTTGAATTTGGAAAACTTTGAAACGGAATTTGAAACATTGAAAACAATGACAATCTGTGAAATTTTTATTGAAACCGGTTAAGAAACATCGGAGATATGGAACATTTAAGTTGAGTCGGGATTTCTCGACTAGAGCCTTCTTACTTGTTCGACTAGAGCTTTCTTACTGTTTTTTTTTTCCTAAAAATAACAAGATAAAGCACGCATGGGAAATACTGTCAGTGCTCGAATGTATTTATGTGTGTGTGTGTGTGTACGCGTATACCTTAGGGCATGCAATACTGCGCTACTGAATGCTTTAATCTTTGAGATCTCCGGAGTTTTTGATCTCAATATAATTTTATCAGGTAATACAATTTTTGCATCAAGTTTCAATTCATTAGTGTTGATTCGATAACATGTGTAGCTCTTACAGTCTCCAAGATCGACGCATTCATATGGAGAGTCGGACAGACAGACGGACATGGCCAAATCGATGATCATACATTAATCGAAAGCTATAACACTCTTTTTAATCATTTTCTGAGGGTATACAAAACTTTTTAATTTTCGTTTAAATAGTATAAGCTAATGCTTATTATGATACATTTAAAAAAAAAAATTCTTGAATAAGATGTTTGTTCATTGTCTGTGAGGAAAATTGGCTTCGCAGAACTGTTTTCAAAACTTGGGACCGCTATTATGTATCGTAACCGTTTCGAGTTTTAAAGTAACACGCGGTGAAAATACATTTAACGCATGCGTGTTTAAAAATTGCAAAATTGCCACCACCAAGGTTATATCCAAAAAAATGATGTTACATCTTATTTGTATTTCACAATTTTTAAGAAAAAATGTGTTAATTTGTAAAAAAAACTTGTTTACGTTGAGAACGGAAATTACTGTTTTATTAATGTAAGGTTAACTTTTAATGATTTTTAAATATCGGCGTTCTCATCACTAAATTGTGCCCAGCTGATTTTTGGGGTGGCTTTTTGCACTTAATGGCTCCCTATTGAAGGAATCTGTGCCAACACACGAGTTGGTAGAGCGTGGCCATAGTAGGATATCTATGTAACGTAGTTCTCTACGCCTACTGAACGTGTTTTATCTGCGCGGTTATTGTGCTTGCAAAATTTATAGATGTAAAATGTATTATATAAGGTGTTTGAGTAATTGTGAAGCCTATATAAGTTAATAGTGACACTTTTTAATATTTAACAAAAAGTGTGAGTGCAATTTTGTATATACTTGTTAACATATATGAAATACACAAAACAAAGTAAAGGTTAAGAAAACTTAAATAAAATGTGAAAGCAGAAGCTTAAGATTTAAAAAAACATGTTTTTAATTATCACTAAATAAAATATTATATGAATACAATTTTAATTATAACAATACACATTTAAACTAAATTTTCACATATACCACACTCAATTTTCTCTGAGTAAGTCTGTTTGTATTTTGCTTTAAAATGAATTTGTTTCTCCAAAGATATCTTTCAGAACGTACCACACCCTTATATGTATTTATGCACATACAAATATATATGCAAGTTGTTGTATCGGTATTCCTTATATCACATTTCAATTGAATACAAATGCATATATTTTAATGTGTCTACATAACGACGGACGCAAATGCATCCGTTGTGTAATTTTTAACGCTTTATTACTTAAGTAATGAATGTTGAAACGCGTTCAAAAAAGATTGTCGTTAGATATGACTCACCCCTTATGTAAAATGAAAACAGCTCATGAACTTAATTTAAAAATTAAAATGTTCCTCAAAAGCTCAAACTAAGTTTGCAAGTGTGTGCACGCGTCCCAAACATTCGGGCACAATAGATATGTTTGGTCGCAATGCATGGAGCCCAGACAAAAATAACAATGGTTGTAGTATGTAACACATTGCTAAAAGGTACGTGCACAAATAGAGCCCCACTAAAGTTGTATCGAAGGACTGCTTAAGCGGAGCCGCTGGAAAAAGATAGTTGTCACTTTGACACGATATTACTTTACACAAAGTGAAAATTTTGAATTTTTTACTTTACCACCTGGACACACTGGTTGTTGTTGTTAATTTTATTTTTATTTTTAAATAAGTTATTCAGTCAATTATCTCTTAAACTTATCAAACAGAACTTAAAAAACATTCACATTAACAAACATTCAAATTAAAAATACTAACAACAGCACTTAATTCATCTGACACGAAATGCTTTACACACCAACGTTTTTGGTGCATTTTTGTTGTGAAATTCGTATGTACAGTTACTTTTAATCAAATTAAAAATGTGCAGATCCATAAAAGTTCACATTTTTTGCGCAGATCGCTTGCCAGTGAGATGAAGAATGGTTGTGGAATCACCATATCTCGCGAATGCGGGATTTCAAAGACTATAAGAGCAAGTGGCTCCAGATTTGGAACATAAGCTCGCCTCATCCCTAGGCAGGTTTGTTTCAAATTTTCGATAGCTCTTCTCGTTTCTGATATACACATGTGATCGATAAAAACAAAATCTTTAAATATAATTTTCAAAATTTAAATCCATTTATTGATATAACAACAAAACCTTGGATTATACTACCAACCATGATGCACGGCCATTCACAATTCACCGATTTACGCCATCGTCTTGCTATTGATCGATGCCTCTTTCTGACTTCCGTCATGAAAAACGATTGTCTGGGCCGTCGCGTCGTCGTTGACGCTCGATGCATTATCAAAGACTATCGAGTAATACAAGATAGGAAACCAAAGCTCTCTTCTTCTTACCAAAAAAGTTACGCTTTGAACGTAGCTCGTGGGGTAATGAATTTGCATTTTGCTTTGTCAACTCCAATGAGAATCTTAATATATATGTATTCTTATTGGCTCACAGTGTGCGATGAGTGAGACGCAGATAAGTTGTTGCCATACTTAATTTCGCTGCTTTGTGGTGACCGAAGTTGAGATTTTATATATTCGACTTTTGGTTCTATGAGCTTGTTAATGCCTAACATGGTAGGCTGGTATAGACTTTAGTAGAGCTTTGTGCAATTGTATTGCCAATCGTGAGATACCTAAATATGACTTCCATTATATATGCGTATGTATGTCATATCATACATATACGTATGTATGTACAGTGTGCCACTTATCTGTTTCGACATGGTGAAAAATTAAGATATTTTCACTTTAGAGCTATATGGTCACCCTGGTTGTTGTTTTTAATTTTTATTTTTATTTTTTATAAGTAATTCAGTCAATTATCTCTTAAACCTATTTAACAGAACTTAAAAAACATTAACATTAACAAAGAAACATTTAAAATACTAACAAAGGCACTAAATTCAACTGCCCATAAAGTGTTTCGACACTGCGTTTTTGGTGCATTTTCGTTGTGAGATTTGTATGAAATTCGTATGTACAGTTACATTTAATTAAATTTAAAATGCGCAGATTCATAAAAGTACAAATTTTTTTTGCGCAGATCGCTTGCCAATGAAATGAAGAATGATTGTGGGATTACCATATCTCGAGAATGTGGCCTATATCCATTTTAAGTACCTACCCTAAAAAAAACGGCGCCAGCAGTTGAATTTTCAAGGGATTTCGACTGCTGGTGCCGTTTTTTTTTTAGGTACGTGGATGCATATAGGCCACATTCAATCAAGATATGGTGATTACACAATCATTCTTCATTTCATTGGCAAGCGATCTGGGCAAAAAAATTTGGACTTTTATGAATCTGCGCATTTTTAATTTAATTAAATGTAACTGTACATACGAATTTCATACAAATCTCACAACGAAAATGCACCAAAAACGCAGTGTCGAAACACTTTATGGGCAGTTGAATTTAGTGCCTTTGTTAGTATTTTAAATGTTTCTTTGTTAACGTTAATGTTTTTTAAGTTCTGTTAAATAGGTTTAAGAGATAATTGACTGAATTACTTATAAAAAATAAAAATAAAAATTAAAAACAACAACCAGGGTGACCATATAGCTCTAAAGTGAAAATATCTTAATTTTTCACCATGTCGAAACAGATAAGTGGCACACTGTATGTATATATTGGGAATTGGGTAGATCATTAATGACTTATTGAGCAGGCTTAAAATGACTAAATACCAAATTAACACCAATCATAAAATAAACACATTTTGCTTTCAAATTCTTGTCCCTGTATTATAAATATTCATTAATAATTTCATTGACTTGTATTGAATATGGTTATAAAGGGTTTCAAAACAACATTGAGCAGCGTGAGCGTTTCAGCAACGACAAACGGCACGTGTTGTTGTTGTTTTTATTTTTGCGTTTTGACTATTCCCGTTAGACGCAGACACATGCATACACAAAAGGACGGCCCAAGGCCACATGCAGCAGGCCAGCTGCAGACGATTTGCCTTCGAGACCAATGAGCATACAAACACAATACATATACATATACATACTCATTGGTCGGCACCAACAAAATTTTAAAATACAAGTAAGAAGGCTCTTGTCGAGAAATCGCGACTCGAAGATACCCTGAAGCCTATACCATATTGGCTATATCGACTCGGCTGGCGGGGTCGGAAAAGCTTCCTTCTGCCTGTTACATACTTTTGCACAAAACCATTATACCCTTTTTTCCATTTTTCCCAGTGCTAAAAATACATACGATACAGCATCAGCAGTCTATACACAAAGCAAAAGAAATTCAAATACGGCGGCAGGCCGAAAAGTATAAGCAAAGAAGAAACATAAAAATCTGGTTGGTGGCATTAAGGAAAAAGACAAGCCCATGCAGGTCTCAGCTGTTTTTCTGTTAAAAAAGAGTGGTCTTGTCTTGTAGTTTAAAATGATTTTGCACTAAACTCAAACGCCATTTAGAAGATTTCCCTGTTAAGACTGTGAGTAAAGGAAGGAAAAACTTACCTAAGTTGTGATCATTTGGCTGCTGAGACCAACATGTACCGGTGATATGCTGCCACCTTTGGTTAGCTTTATATTTAAAGTGGTCTAAAACTCTGAGCAACTGGCTATGGTTATTAGGGCTGGTAGATTAGATGGGGACCGAAAATATACAAAAATCGCATGCTGACAAACTGGGAAGACTTCGAACAACCTTGACAAACGAAAACTTAAGTACAAAATCGCATATGCAAAATTTATTCTCTGGACAATTCTTAACAAGAAAGAAGGATTTAGTTGAAAAATCACGACAATTAGATTCCCTGAACCCTATACAAACGTAACGCGTATAGTCTGTGCTAGCAAATATGTGTGTCTGCATACATGACTTAACTTCAATGTTCCATATCTCCGTTATATCTCAACCGATTTCAATAAAAAACTTTACAAACTTTAATCATGTTGTCTCTAGTTGTTGTTTTTCCACTAAATGCAAAATTTTATAGTTTCGATCACATGTGCAAACTGGAAACAAATAGAGTTATTGATAATTTGAACCAAACTTGTACTAAGGCTTAGGAGAAGTTATGTTCAAAATTTAAAGTCTCTAGTTTTTAAAGTCTCTGAGATACGGACAGACAGATAGACATGGCGGTATCGACTCAGCAGTTGATGCTGATCAAGAATATATAAGCTGTTTTTTTTATCCATTTTGAATGGGCTCAGGGTATAAATTTCACAGAAACTATGGGTTTAAACCCGATTTTAATCTAGCGAGTTTTAATGAGAAGTTTAGTAGCACAGACACAAAACAAGTAAGAAGGCTCTAGTCGAGAAATCCCGACTAGACGATACCCTGATCCCTATACTTTACGCGTACAGTCAGTGCTTGCAAGTATATGTGTGTGTGTACGCGCATACTGCATAGTGCATACAAAACTTCAATGTCCCATATCTCCGGTGTTTATTATCCGATTTCGATAAAATTTTCACAGATTGTCATTATTTTGTTTTATAATCGAAATTGCATCTCAAAGTTTTCCAAATTCAAGATTTTGTTGTTATCGATCCCATGTGTATATCGGGAACGGGAAGTGTTATCGAAAATCGGAAACAAACTTGTACTGCCTAGGGATTAGGCGAGCTTAAGTTCCAAATCTGGAGTCTCTAGCTCTTATAGTCTCTGAGATCGACGCGTTCATACATACAGACAGACGGACAGACGGACAGACGGACATGGCTATATCGACTCGGCTGTTGATGCTGATCAAGAATATATATACTTTATGGGGTCGGAGATGCTTCCTTCTGCCTGTTACATACTTTTGCACAACTTCATTATACCCTTTTTTCCCATTTTTAATGGGATCAGGGTATAATAAAAAGTACTGATGTAGATGTTAATAGCATGTTTTCGGGGTCAAATACAAGTACAGCAAAATACAAAACTTCCTCTTCATCAAATTTTTATACCCTGATCCTATTCAAAAAGGAAAAAAGGGTATAATTGGTTTAGTGAAAAAGTATGTAACAGGCAGAAGGAAGCATCTCCGACCCCATAAAGTATATATATTCTTGATCAGCCCTTGTGTTCGCGCTCTAAGATAAGGAAAACGTGCCCCGGCTCTAACATATCTTGTACATATTTGGGGTAGCTTGTACCTCGATTATTTATAATTGTTATTTTAAACCTTTTTATAATTTTGTTTCATTATTTATATTAAATTATGAACATATTTCATACTTTTTGTATTTGAATAGTGTGTTGATTTTTAAATTTTCTTGGCTTTTTTCTAAATCCTAATAAAATTTTCTATACTTGATAGGATATAAAAATTTGTATGCTTAGAAATCTGAAGGACATATTGGGATACTTATTCAAGTATATGAGCACCTGCAATGAAGTTTACATCTCAGGAAAGCATTAAAGCTTGGATACTATCAGCTTTGATGGTACATGGAGCAGTTGCTGGCAACCCGGACGCTAAGCGACTATATGATGATCTTTTGAGCAACTACAACAAACTAGTCCGACCTGTTGTTAATACTACAGATGTCCTTAAAGTTTGCATTAAACTAAAACTCTCGCAGCTAATTGACGTAGTGAGTATCAAAAATCAAATTTTTCTTGTTTAAAACTTCGTTATATTGTTATTGTTGGTATCTGAAAACGATCCAATCAAAGTCGGTCCAAAAAATTTAGAAAATTTAAAATCACCTTCTGTCCCTCCTCTTAATTCTGTCGGGATACAAAATGAAAATGCAACTTCTCCCATGGTAGTTGTATCTTCTAATCCCGGAAATTTGGTGTCCATGGAGGTTAGTAGTGTTGAGTTAATTCAACATGAACCTAACATGCCTACGGAACCAAATATCCCCCTGTCCTCGCCTGATCAAATTTCGGAATCAGTACAGGATATATTAAATAAATTTGTTGCAGTACCACCAAAAAAACAAATTTTTATTTCAAGGCTTCCCCCTAACTTAACATCAGAAGATGTCAAGGTCTACATCAAGACCAAATCAAAAGCCAACATCACGGTGGAGAAATTTAAGTTCACTTACGAGAGAAATATCTCATCATTTAAAATTAGCGTCTCAGGTCAAGATTTTGACACTATATGTTGCAAGAAATTTTGGCCTGAACTCACAATAGTTAAAAAATTTACCGCAAAAAAGAAAAATCGGCCTCCGATTTCATCAGCTCCCCAAATTAATCTAACTTCCAATCCCCCTCTCCCTTCTGTTAGCTCAAAAAACTAACAACCCACTTTTTACTGGGCTATCAGAATGTGAGGGGTATTTGTAGCAAGCTTAGTACCTTATACCTCAATAGCCATACTTTTAACTGTCAAGCGATTGCCTTCACGGAAACATGGTTAAGGAAAGACATCCTTAACTCTGAAATTCTGTCCAGCAAATATTGCATTCACAGAAAAGACCGCGCTGTACGGCGTGGTGGTGGTGTGCTTATTGCTGTTGATGCTGACTATTCCTCAGAGACAGTAATATCTGATCTTTCGTCCGATATAGAATTTATTGCTGTTAAGCTGAATTTCCAAGGAGTTAAAATTTTTTTAACCTGCTCCTATATACCACCTTCCTCAGACAACTCTGTGTACGAAGCACATTTGTCTGCCATTCGTTCTGTCGCAGAAATTCTCTCTGATCGTGACTTCTTAATTGTCCTTGGTGATTTTAACATTTCTGAAACCACTTGGATAGCCTGTCCTGATTCGTGTGCTTTAACCCCCACGGCACACAATGATTTTATCATTAACTTATTTGGACTGTCATTAAATCAAATCAATGCAGTGCCAAACTCTTTAAATAAAATGCTTGATCTGATTTTTGCCTTGGATCCTGCATCCCTATCCGTTTCAAGATCTAGTCCTTTGTCGTTTCCTGAAGATTTATACCATCCTACATTAGAACTAATGGTCACTATACCCACACAGGTGAAACACTGTGAAGTGAATCCATTAAGTTATGTCCGTCAATTTCGCAAAACGAATTTTGAAAAACTAACGTGGGTTTTATCCCAGACTGACTGGTCTTGCCTTTGCGGGTCGGATGACTTGGATGTGGCAATCAGTATTTTTTACAATACTTTATACTCTGCTTTTGATTTGTGTGTCCCTGTTGGTAGGCCAATCAGGTCTAGCAAGCCTGCATGGTTTACCCGCGAGTTGACTATTTTAAAAAATAAAAAATCAAAATTGTATAAGAGTTTCAAAAAAACAAACTCTAACGCAGCGTATTCATTATACATGATTGCCAGATCAAATTTTTCAGTCCTTAATAACAGCTGTTATAGGAACTACCTGTCTCGGTGTAAACTCCAGTTTCAGCGGGATCCCAAGCAGTTTTTTGATTTTGTTAATGCAAAGCGAAGGTCATCCAAGGTACCATCCAATGTATTCTTTGATGCCATAACTGCCAACTCGGATGAGGCGATCGCTCATCTCTTTGCAAACTTTTTCCAAACGACATATACTTCATGTCACCATCAAATTGTTTTGCCATACCCTTATGCTGTAAATGGAACAAATTGCATTTTTGCGCCAGAAATTACAGAAAGGGATTTACTTAGCGACCTTCAAGTCCTTAAGCCCATTTTCTCCCCGGGTCCAGACGGAGTACCAAGTTGTGTGCTGCGATACTGCGCTCAGGGACTCCTAAAGCCATTGCATAAATTGTTCTGCTTATCCCTAGAGTTATGCTCTTTTCCGAAAATTTGGAAAGAGTCGTTCATTATTCCTTTACACAAGAAAGGAAATAAATCGAACGTACAAAACTATAGAGGGATATCAAAATTGTCCGCTATTCCAAAAATTTTTGAAAAATTAATTACTTCCCATCTTCAGCATCTTTGCAAATCCATCGTTTCACCGTATCAACACGGATTTATGAAACAAAGATCCACTACTACAAATTTGTTAGAATTTACCTCATTTGTACTTAGTGGTTTCCAAAATAAAATGCAAACTGATGTTATTTATACAGACTTCAGTAAGGCTTTTGATTCCGTCAATCACTATCTCTTGATCCATAAGTTACACCTTCTGGGTTTTTCAAACAACCTTATTCTTTGGATCAAAGATTACTTATCTTCAAGAACACAAAGAGTATATTTCAAGGGTCTGGTTTCCAAGTCGGTTCAGGTTACCTCTGGTGTGCCCCAGGGAAGTCACCTTGGACCACTACTTTTTACACTTTTCATAAACGATCTCCCTTCTGTTATAAACCACTCACGGGTGTTCATGTTCGCCGATGATGTAAAGCTTTGCATCTCGGCAAAATCTTCACAGTCAGCTCAACAATTACAATTAGATCTGATTAACTTTCAAACGTGGTGTAATTTAAATTTACTGCATCTCAATTGTAGTAAATGTAAAGTAATGTCTTTTTATAGGCGTACACCCTTTTTCAACACCTATAGTATTAACAATAAACCACTAAATCGTATTGAATGGGTGGAAGACTTAGGAATCCTCTTGGATTCAAAACTTAAGTTTGATAAGCACATCACCTCCATTGCCACAAGAGCATCTGGTGTTCTGGGTTTCATCAAGCGCTGGTCGAAGGAATTCGATGATCCATATATAACAAAAACCCTTTATACTTCTCTGGTACGTCCGATCCTTGAATATGGATCCTGTATCTGGTACCCCAAATACAGAATTCATCAGGAAAGATTAGAATCGGTGCAAAAACAATTTCTGCTTTTTGCTCTCAGGGGTCTTCCCTGGGATACTAACACTAATATACCTTCGTATAGTAGTAGACTCCTACTAATAAATTTGCCATCCCTATCCGATCGCAGAAAAATGCATAGTGTAGTTTTTGTACACAAACTTATTAATGGTGAAATAGATTCTTCGGAACTAGTTAGCCAAATAAGTTTTGCTGTTCCGATTAGACCTACCAGAAATTTCTTACCCATTTCCCTTCAAACTTGCAATACTAACTTCGCCATTCATAACCCCTTCCGAATCCTATGCTCTATATATAATGAGCTTTCCAAATTATTTGATGGGTCCACTTCTAGTGTCTCGCTTAAAATAATAGTTTTGTATCATTTGTCTATATGTTCGCGAACATCGTAATCGTACGTTAAGCGATGTGCCCCTCGGTCGGTTGGGCGGGAGGTGGATTGCTAAATGCTTGGGTCCGCGCGCTAACAAGCCGGTGCTTGGTATCGTTGGGCCACTTGTATGTACTGTCTCGTTTAGTACATCAACGTCCATATATATATAAAAAAATGCAAATCGATTGTGAAATAAGCTTATTCTTGATTAGTGTATTTCTCCGATATTTATTTGGGGTATCTCCTAGTTGAGCTTTTCTCGAGGTCACGATTTGAGCCAACCAAACCTAATAGTACAAATGCGTAAATGATATGCACCAAAAACGCTGAAACTAAACAATTTTTCCGCAGAATGCCGCAGGTCAACTTTTTAATTATAAAAAGGTTTTGTGCAAAATTTTTTACCGACAGAAGGAAACATCTCCGACTCCATAAATTATATATATTCTTGATTAGCATCAACAGCCGAGTCGATATACCCATGTCCGTCCGTCTGTTTGTCCGTATGTATGAGCGCGCCGATCTCAGAGACTATAAGAGCTAAAGATTCTAGATTTGGAACATAAGCTCGCCTAATCTCTAGGCAGTACAAGTTTTTTTTCAAACTTTTGATAACTTTCCCGGTTTCCGATATACACTTGTGATCGATAACAACAAAATCTTTAATGTTGAAAACGCTTGAAATATTTAGGGAAATAATGAGAATCTGTGAAACTTTATTGAAATCGGTTGAAAAACTCCGGAGATATGGAACATTGAAATTAGGTAAAGTATGCCATAAACGCGTATACACACACACACACACACAAACTTGCAGGCACTGACTGTACGCGTAAGGGTTCAGGGTATCTTCTAGTCGGGATTTCTCGACCGAGCGATTACAACTTTCCTTTTTCCTTTCACTATATAGCGCAGCAAAATCAGCTAAGCATGAATTTTCTAAAGCGAAAAGGTGCTGCACATAGTGATATTTAAGTCTTAATTTAAAAATATCAGTTGAGTCAACGGGTAAATTTTGTAACCGGGCCCGAAACTGAGGAATTCTTACCCGTTGCTCTGGCAATGAAGTGTTAATTTATACTTGAGCGCCACTGCTTTCGGACAGACGCATACCCAAAGAGCAGTAAACGGCTTCTGGGATCTTAAATGAACTGAATACACATGTAAGCTCGCTGCCGTGAAAGAAGATAAGTATTGTAAGCATTTAGACTTATACCCGCAAGCGTTCACTTTAAAAATAGTTTGGGTTTCTTAATACTCGACCTAAGTACTTTAATAAAGCAATAATAACTGAGGTTATGTCGATCCTAGGACAAAAGCTATTGAAATCACTAATTCTAATAGGGTCTTAGTTTTTTAAAAATTCTAGCGATGCGCTGCTGTATTTTTAGCATCATCGATAACAGAAAAAAATCTCTGTTTGGGCCGTTGAAGAATATGAATTACCGACTCTACAAATTTTGCTTCTTACTTCGCGCCCACATGACTGCCCATTACTGTGTGTTACTCTTAAACTGGTGCCACATCTGGGTTAGTTGTATCAGTTGTGATATACTGATTTTTAAATTCCGTCAAGCTTAAGGGCATCTCTCAGCTTAAACGTGCCAGTAAGCCTCTTTGCTGAAACTCGCCTCGCCAATTAAATTTTAAGACCCTATGACTCCCGAATACGCCCTCCTTCTTCTTAAGCTTTAGAAGATGCACAAGTCGTTAATCAAAAAACCTACCACAAGTTACTGGATCAGCTCTTATGAGACGCATTGTCATTGAAATTAAAATTAAAGGCTAATTCTTCAGTAATTTCGTTTTTGTCAAGCAAAACCAAGAACTCCGCCCACCTAGTTTCAGCTACTGAGAATGTTATAAAAAATGTCGGAAGACTGAACTACCTAATTACTTCTTTTTTCACTGACTCCCAATGAGTGGGTGACATACGAACACGTTTTAAAACTCTATAGTAATCATCGTGACGTATTAAATTTTGTATATATTCTTTATTAAAAACCTTGAGTGGCGCTGTGTTTAAGTAAGAAAAAAACGTATTGTTCTTCATATTAATCATCTCTAACTTTTTAATTTAAAGAAATATTTTATCAGTTCTACCTCTTGTATCGAAATTTCAAAGCACGGAACTAACTAAGGTTGTAAGACTTTCTGTGCATTTTCTTTTAGAACCACCGAATATTTGAGAAGGCTAGTTCCTCAAAGTCGAATTTTGCAGTCATATCCAAAGGACGCTGATCTTCTCCAGGTGGCATTACAATTCTCTGCACCGCTTCATTATCAGTAGGGAGGTTTTTTAATAACGTTTCGTGATTTACATTCATGTTCTAAAATATTTGTCTCGTTTGTGGAGGCTTGAGCAGATTTTTCTAGTAGTTCTGAAACGAAGTCCCTGTCTTTTGCTGATGCAACAAAGGAAACTTAATTTATAACAATCTGATGTTTTCTATAGAGTTCATTGTTGACTAAAAATCGGATTACATTGACAATTTTCGAAGGTCTTATGGATTGGGCCATGAAATCTTGGCTATATCATTCGATTGAGGTGCGTCTGAGCAACCCCGGCGTCATTGAACGCCATTGGAAGTGACGTTAAAATATTGGCTACGGAAATCGGGACATTAAGGAAGGCTTTTATGATATCGGAAAGATCCGGAAAATATAAGCCACTCTTTATTGAAGCCTTTGGTTTTTTGCCTAAACTTAGACTCCTGCTGCATATCTTGTAAAAAATAAACCTATTGTTGCAGGAAGGGAAGTGTGCAGACTTCAAATATCTTTACTGACTGATTCAATATATTTACTTTCTACAACTTCCCGAAATATTTTGTCGACTTGATGTGGAAACCACAGACCTTTGGACCCCGCTTTATAATTGTATTGAATGCGACTATTGAAGCGTCTTAATTAGTGTCTATCGCCATACTTTTCATATCTTGCGAACAGTATTCACACGCTGTTCTCTATTCTGGCTTAGATTACGAATATTTTCGGCTAACCTATTTTCGGGATTTCTCCGGTACTGGTTAACTTTCTGAATTAAATTTCTTCAAGCATCAGTATCCGATTCTCCTGCTAAAAGCCGAACACTTCGCCTTGCCCCTGGGTTTCGAGCCTGCTCAATCAACCAACGAACTTATCCCTAACCTGTCACCTATCTCTTGCTAAAATTTTACTTTCAATGTCGTTCTGTACGCGGTTTTGTCGCGTTCGTCAGCTTTATGTCTTATGAACTACTTCTTCGAACAGAGTGCTCTAAAGTGTTTCGTCCTTGTTCGTCAGCCCTATATTCACTATTTTGTCTACTCCTCAATCGACGTGAAGTGGTACCTAATTGTTCTCTTTGCCTAACTTGCTGTTACTTTAATTTAATTCTTTATATTTATTTTTATACCCTGATCCCATTAAAAATGGGAAAAAGGGTATAATGGGAAAAAGAAAAATAAAGTATATATATTCTTGATCAGCATCAACAGTCGAGTCGATATAGCCATGTCCGTCTGTCCGTCTGTGTGTATGTATGAGCGCGTCGATCTCAGAGACTATAAAAGCTAGAGACTCCAGATTTGGAACTTAAGCTCGCCTAATCCCTAGGCAGTACAAGTTTGTTTTCGATTTTCGATAACTCTTCCCGTTTCCGATATACACATGGGATCGATAAACACAAAATCCTGAATTTGGAAAAAATTGAGATGCAATTTGAATTATAAAACAAAATAATGACAATCTGTGAAAATTTTATTAAAATCGGATAATAAACACCGGAGATATGGGACATTGAAGTTGTGTATGCAGTATGCAGTATGCGCGTACACTCACACACACATACTTGCAAGCACTGACTGTACGCGTGAAGTATAGGGATCAGGGTATCGTTTAGTCGAGATATCTCGACTAGAGCTTTCTTACTTGTTTTTTTTTGGTCTTTTACAATATTCATATGTAACTGCCTTAACTTAATTTGATCTTAACATTAAAATTGGTAACAAAAAAAAACTACCTAGTATTTTTGACGATGTTCATACTTCATTTAACTTCATTTAAGCTGCTTTTCATTTCAACACTTATATCTAGGGATAATGTTTTAAATTTACATGTTTTTTCTAATACTGATTATACAAAAAATTTTTTTTTTTATGTATAAAATATTTTGTTTGGTTTTGTTTTGTTTTATTGGCACTCACATAACATTTCTTGTACTTATTATACCCTGATCCCATTAAAAATGGGAAAAAAGGGTATAATGAATTTGTGCAAAAGTATGTAACAGGCAGAAGGAAGCATCTCCAACCACATAAAGTATATATATTCTTGATCAGCATCAACAGTCGAGTCGATATAGCCATGTCCGTCTGTCCGTCCGTCTGTCCGTCCGTCTGTCCGTCTGTCCGTCCGTCTGTATGTATGAGCCAACCGATCTCAGAGACTATAAGAGCTAGAGACTCCAGATTTGGAACTTAAGCTCGCCTAATCCCTAGGCAGTACAAGTTTGTTTTCAATTTTCGATAACTCTTCCCGTTTCCGATATACACATGGGATCGATAACAAAAAAATCTTGAATTTTGAAAAGTTTGAGATGCAATTTGAATTATAAAACACAATAATGGAAATCTGTGAAATTTTTATCGAAATCGGGTAATAAACACCGGAGATATGGGACATTGAAGTTTTGTATGCACTATGCTGTATGCGCGTACACACACACACACATACTTGCAAGCACTGACTGTACGCGGAAAGTATAGGGATCAGGGTATCGTCTAGTCGGGACATCTCGACTAGAGCCTTCTTACTTGTTTTTATAGATTTTTTTATTTTTTTTTTCTTGGACTCACCCAATTAATACAGCGTAGTCGAAGGCCTTCCACTCGTTGCAGATATGCGATGATAAAATTTAATTTTTGGCTAAAGGGAATTTAACAATTTAATTAGTACAAGAAAATTAAGTGCGCACCATTGTGTTTTTAAACATCATTGAGAAAACCATACACAAATATTATTAAGAATTTTGAAAACATTATTTTATAAAATACTTTTTTTTTTATTTTTATACCCTGATCCCATTAAAAATGGGAAATAGGGTATAATGAATTTGTGCAAAAGTATGTAACAGGCAGAAGGACCCATCTCCGACCGCATAAAGTATATATATTCTTGATCAGCATCAACAGTCGAGTCGAAATAGCCATGTCCGTCTGTCCGTCCGTCTGTATGTATGAGCCAACCGATCTCAGAGACTATTAGAGCTAGAGACTCCAGATTTGGAACTTAAGCTCGCCTAATCCCTAGGCAGTACAAGTTTGTTTCCGATTTTCGATAACTCTTCCCGTTTCCGATATACACATGGGATCGATAACAAAAAAATCTTGAATTTTGAAAACTTTGAGATGCAATTTGAATTATAAAACAAAATAATGATAATCTGTGAAATTTTTATTGAAATCGGATAATAAACACCGGAGATATGGGACATTGAAGTTGTGTATGCAGTATGCAGTATGCGCGTACACACACAAACACATACTTGCAAGCACTGACTGTACGCGTAAAGTATAGGGATCAGGGTATCGTCTAGTCGGGATTTCTCGACTAGAGCCTTCTTACTTGTTTTTTTTTTCGTTTTTTCTTTTATAGTTACGTGCTATTCGTTTCAAGAAAGCTTTTTCCCCTGGTCATACTTTGCGCAGTCGCGCCCCAAGTACTCTTCCAACGTACAGGCTCCGCAACACACATGTGCTGTGCGGGGCTCTGTTCATTTGTGAAATTTCCGCTGCTTTTTCCGTATTTTTCTTTGTTTTCTCACGCCTTCACTTGTTCCTTGTCTGGTGCCGGTGTGACATTCCCTCTATTTTGGGGTTAGGTTGCAGCAACTGCGTCCGCACTTAGCCGGTTTGGCTTAACTTGCGCCGTTTAAAATAGATCACCTGCTCCAATGCCACCTGCCGTGGAGCCAGCAAAATGCTACTCTGTTTTACAGCACTTTGTCTTCAGAATTTTTATGTTTCTTCAGTGTCACAAGGTTACTTTGAGGTTATTTAAAGCTTAACCTTTAATTTTGTATGCACTCTGATTAGAACAATCATTCTTGTAAACAACAAAAAGGCCTGCATGTGCTTTCTTATGTTCTTATATAGTTTCCAATTCCACCTGCATGTGCTTTCTTATGTTCTTATATAGTTTCCAATTCCAGTCAATAACAAAAACAACATAATTCACCGCGATTGCGCAGAGTTGCTGTGCCTGCAGCGCCCCCTATCGTGCCGATCCCCCCAATGTTGCCATTTAACAGTGTAATGCTACTGCCATTAACATTGTAATACGTAACATTGTGCGCGAACCTTAAATCTTTTACATAACTAGTCTCTTCTTGATTTAAACTGTTCATCACAGCACTGTTTAATTCGCAGGTCTTACCGCGTCGAATTACACAGAAAATGTTTATTGTCTTATATCCTTAGCATGATATGTACCAACTAACTTTCCTTGTAGGTCTTCCAGTATATAAAAAGAGTTGCCTTGTCGTTCTCGGACTCTAGCTTTAAGAAATTGTGGACACAGTTTTGCGTTCAAGCACTTGTTAAAATTGCTTTGTACAAAATTCCTTCGAAACACTTCCTGACCTACTTTATATTCAATATTTCGAGTACGTAAGTTATATTGATTTGCCTGCCTATCATAAGCTTGTTGTAAATTCTTTCGTAAGTCCTGTCTCAATAATTTAAGTTTGTCATCCTGTGCAAGCTGAACAGTAGGCTCATTTAACAACTTTAAATTTCTTAGCAGTTGATATTGCGAGCCATGAGTTACCATGTTCAAGCCATACAATGCGTGATAAGGTGAAACACCTATACTTGAATGATACCCATTTCTTAACGCACAACTAATAGCATGAATGTGTACATCCCATTCACTTTGATCAGAGCCAATATATGCTCTAATAGCGGCTATTATCGAACGGTTAACCCTTTCTGATGCATTCGACTGAGGTGAATATAAAGCTGTGTATATATGCTTAATGCCAAATGTAGTCAGAAACGCATTAAATTCTTTCGCTTTAAATTGTGAACCATTATCACTTATCAATATTTCCGGTACTCCGTACATATCAAGTATTTGATCTTCCAAAAATTTCTGTATGCCTTTACTTGTGAATTTCTTAAGCGGATACAGCCAATGAAATTTGTATAAATGGTCAAGAACTATTAACAGACCAATATTCCCTTGTTTGCTTCTAGGATAAGGTCTTAATATGTCAATGTAGAGACGTTGGAATGGACGTTGGGACTCTGCTTTTACTCCCATGGGTGGTTTTAATACCATGTTTGGCGCTTTTGTGCCTTTACACACGTCACATCTTCTAACGAATTCTCTTACTTGAGATACCATCCCTGGCCAAAATAAATGTCTACGAATCAAGTCTAAGGTTTTTGCCATCCCTCCATGAGCTAAAACTGATGCATGTGCACGATTAATAACTTGAAAAGTCAAACCAGGTGGAATCCATAATTTCCATGCATTTTGTTCGGATGATTCTGTACCATCGCTATGCTCTGTTCGTTTGTACACAAAAGCGTCCAAAACCTTCACATCTGGATATGAACTTTTGTTTTCGTCAATTTTACGCTGCAGTTCAGCATATTCGGGACTTTTAAAACAAATGGAATTTAAGTCAAGTTCAGGTCCAAAATTGTCTAACGCATTAATCTCATCGCAAAACATTCGTGATAAGGCATCTGGAACTACATGATCTCGTCCCTTTCTATGACTCACATTGAATTTATAGCTCTGTAACTTCATCGCCCATCGTGAAGTCTGCTTGTCTCATCAGCCACGCTAAGCTAGAGTGGTCTGTGATCACTTCAAATTCTTGCAACTCTAGGTAACAACGAAATTTCTCTATGCCTAATAGCACTGCTAAGCATTCTCGCTCTGTAACGCTATAATTACGTTGAGCAGAATTAAGTTTTCGTGACATAAATGCTATTGGTTGTTCTAAGCCATTGACAATGTAATCTTAAGACTGGAAAATAATTTCCCCGCTTTTTTTACAGTTAGTAAACGAGCTCTGTACAATAGCACCTATTTCCCCGGCATACGATATTCGTATTTTCGTTCATTCCGTATAAATTTCTGTCTGCCGCCGTGTATGAATTTGTTTTTGTTTTGTGTATGGACTGCTCATGCTTGTCCTGTGCATGTCTACGTTTACTTCTCGGCCCGCCGCTATATTTGCATTTTTTTTGTTTTGTGTATTGACTGCTCATGCTGTGTCGTAAATATGTATTCGGCACTGTCTGGTTGCTGAAAACCTCATATGTACATACATATGTACATATGTCTTTATCAGAGCTCACGCAAAAGCAACTTTAGAGTATCTTAAATAAAAAGCAAACTAATTATTTGATACTTTTGGAATTGCTGGGCTGCTGGTTATTTTGCCTAAAATGGTATAGCTGCTAGAAATGTTTAAGTTGAAAATACAAAATTATGTTTTGCCGATGGCAAAGTAATGTATAAGTCATACATTTATTTCATTTAAAACAAATATTTTTTTAATTTTTAAATGTTGTTGATTTGCCGATCGCCAAACGGATTCAGGGTGGCTTAGGCCTAGGTCCGTATTTGTGTGTATGCATGTGAGTTTTGTTTGGATTTGTTATTGCTTTGCTGTTTAGAGTTTGTCGTAGGTCATGGTCTGTCTGTACATGCAGAAAGCCTTCTTACTTGTATTGTAAAATTTTGTTGTTGCCGATCAATGAGTATGTACATACATATGTATGTTTGTGTTTGTATGCTCGTTGGTGTCGAAGGCAAATCGTCAGCAGCTTGCCTGCTGCGTATGGGCTTGGGCCGTCGTTTTGTGTATTCATGTGTCTGAGTCTAACGGGAAAAAGGCAAAACGCAAAAGAACAAACAACAACAACACGTGCCGGTTGTCGTTGCTGAAACGCAACCGCTGCTCAATGTGTTTTTATACCCTTTATTACAATAATCAATACAAGTCAATGCAATTATTAATGTATATATGTAATACACAGACAAGTATTTTTTTTTTTTTTTTTTTATTATATGGACGTTGATGTACTAAACGAGACAGTACATACAAGTGGCCCAACGATACCAAGCACCGGCTTGTTAGCGCGCGGACCCAAGCATTTAGCAATCCACCTCCCGCCCAACCGACCGAGGGGCACATCGCTTAACGTACGATTACGATGTTCGCGAACATATAGACAAATGATACAAAACTATTATTTTAAGCGAGACACTAGAAGTGGACCCATCAAATAATTTGGAAAGCTCATTATATATAGAGCATAGGATTCGGAAGGGGTTATGTATGGCGAAGTTAGTATTGCAAGTTTGAAGGGAAATGGGTAAGAAATTTCTGAATTTTCTAAATTCTAAATTTTCTAAATTTGAAAGCTAAATGTGTTTATTTTATGGTTAGTGTTAATTTGGTATTAAGTCATTTTAAACCTTATCAATATGTCATTAATGATCTACCTTATTGCCAATATATACACACGTATATGTATGATAGCAGTCATAGTTAAGTATTACCCGATTAGCCATACAATTTCACAAAGTTCATATAAAGTCTATACTTCCCACCCATTTGAGGCATAGCAAGCAGACAGAAACAAAAGTCGAATATTTAAAATCTCAACTTCGGCCACCACACAACGGCACAATGAAATACAGCAACAACAAATCTTCGTCTGGCCACCACACAACGGCACAATGAAATACAGCAACAACAAATCTTCGTCTGGCGCATCGGACGCAATATCGTATTCAACAATATCGTAATACGGTAAGGTGCTTACTTACAGGTTTTATCGTTTCTGTTAACAAAGAACAGTAGCTATAATCCTATCTTGTACATTACATTATCGTTGTACGTAACATTGTGCGCGAACCTTAAATCTTTTACATAACTAGTCTCTTCTTGATTTAAACTGTTCATCACACAACTTCTTTTGCTCCTGTGCTTTTTGTTGGGTATTACCACATAAATTTTGAAAAACGGTGAACAACAACTAAAATGTGGTTATATATGGTCAATATGACATTTCGATAGGATTCAATTAGACTTCCTTTTTGCCACACTTGGAATCAACTTTTCCTGCAAAGTCGGCAATGAAGTAATCACGACTTAATTCTATGGCTTGCTTAGCACTAAAATGTTTTTGATGATGGGCAGTAATTATAATTCCATCCTATATTTTTAACGGTATGACTATAAATATATTGATTGGCTTCCTATTTAAAATGTCAAACTTCAAATAATTATCATCATGTCTCTAAAACTTTTCAATAGCATTTATGCATACATCCTGTCTAAATGCCTGCAATATACGATGTTGAAGCGAATCGTGTAACAATAAACAATACTTGTCCATGACCGATTTTAAATTTGTTAATCTAAATCTGATACAAAAAATTAACAACGACAAACTTTAACGGGAACTACTTGCTTTTTCATGGTCATGGCAAACGCATCACAATCTATAATGATTTTCAGCTTGTTTTCAGCAAGTAAATACGCCACTTCCTTAAAGCCTCAACTGCGCCGTATCCGTACATACTTAATCGTACAACCTTAACACTGGGGAACTTAACATAATTTTTGACATTTTCCTATTTAATTTTTAATCATGACACCTATGGAACGTATAAGACTTTCTGTACTGTACTTTCAGGCCTTCCTCTTCGTCTTCTGAGGGAATTATGATTACCGTCCATATATAGAAATATCGTACTTTCATCCATTAACTTTTTTAGAACTGTAAAAATTTACCTTATAAATACAAAGGGAACAAAACAAAACACGGACTGGCATTTAGGTGTTTTGAATGATGTATACTTGCGGGAATCCTCCTGTACTGGGACATGGAACACACAGCTTGTGTAAAACATTCCCAATCCAAACCATGGGAAAATTATCACGAATAATTTTCTCATCTTTCTTTGGCACTAACACAATGGGAGATGCATATTTTGAAACGCTATTGCGAATTGTCCTGTTGTTTAACCAATCTTTGATTTGCTTATCAACTTCTTCGCTATTTACGTATGGTAAACGTCTAGGTCTAGATAGACTGTTACCTTCGGAGAGGATTATTTTCATTTTAACTGGACGTGTTTTTGGCTGCTCTGGCTCATATTCCTCGATCAACTTTTTGATTATTTTTGATTGAGTGACTTCTTGTCACTAATGTCGACTGATAACAACTGTTGAAAAGCGCTTTGTAATTTAAGAATGTTCGTCTTTTGTTCTTTATGTATGGAAGTGTGGTACTTCGCTATGGTGAGCTAACTTATGAGTTTGTTTTTCATTAAGCTTCTTCGCTGCTTGAAAAACTACTCCTTTTGAACTAATCGACGCATTCACCACATTCGAAATATCGCAACTTATTACTCTGTCGTATATAATATTTTCGTCACGGACGACAGGGAAACATAATTTAATTGGAACACCAACAAGACTTGTCGAAACTATAGAGGAACCCAAAATGTAAATCTTTTTTCCACCAACACCAAACAATTCTTTTACATTCGACTTAAGAACAACTGGGTTAACTTCATTGTAAATTGTTTCCCGAATAGATTTCACATCCTTACCAGAATCAAACAAAGCTGTGACTTGCTTGCCATCAATACAGAGTGTTTTAAAAGCGCGGAAAAAAATAACTGACACTGTTTCACACATGCTGATTCCTTCTTAATTTGTTTGTCGACTGTTTTTTCCTCGTATTGATTTGCCTTGTGTCCTACTTTGCTGCATTTAAGACATTTAAATCTTTTTTCTTTACATTCTTTAACGTAGTCATCGTTTCCACCACATTTTAAACTACGCCTCACTGAATTGCTCTTGACTTGATTATTGTTAGACTTTGGCCTTTGTTTAAGCTCATGACTGGAACAAAATCTTTCAGAAAACTTTATTTTTTGTTTTATCAGATCAATTAGATTTATCGCATGATATAAGCAACTTAGATTCTTCTTAGAATCAGGAATTTCTTCTTAGATGTAGTCCGTTTTACTTTCTTTGTCATTGCATAGAAATATTCACTTGAAGGTTCATTATGTTTCTTTTTCCTGGCCGTTTATAATTTATGAATTTCTTTTGCTGAACACTTCTCACTGAACTCAGATTTTAATGCTTCCTTAAAAAGCCATTCGTCAACGTCTTGACAATCATTGTCGTCACGCCTGCTTCTTTCACTGTTATTCTTTAACGTACAAAGTATTCTCCAGCAACTGAATACTTCTCCTCCCGGACGAGCCCCCAAAATTATGGGACTGAACTTATGAAGCCATAATAAAACAAATCAACTTTTTGGCTTTGTTGATTAAAATATAATATTATAACTAAAACGATTAATCAAAAGACATATTTTTATTAAATGTGTACATAATTATCAACTTCTTAAATTATACGTTGTTACGCTTTGCCGGTTCAATTACAACTGCTCCTTGGTATTTGCCAATGAAATGAAGAATGATTGTGGAATCACCACATCTCGCGAATGTGGCCTATATCCATTTTAAGTACCGATGTGTAAAGCTCGAGCTGTTCAGTCGGTATTTTCAACTGCTTTCAACGACCGGCGCCGTTTTTTTTTAGGGTAGGTACTTAAAAAGGATATAGGTTACATTCGCGAGATATGGTGATTCCACAATCATTTTTCATTTCATTGGCAAGCGATCTGCGCAAAAAAATTTTGACTTTTATGAATCTGCGCATTTTTAATTTTATTAAATGTAACTGTACATACGAATTTCATACAAATCTCACAACGAAAATGCACCAAAAACGCAGAGTCGAAACACTTTATGGGCAGTTGAATTTAGTGTCTTTGTTAGTATTTTAAATGTTTCTTTGTTTAAGTTAATGTTTTTTAAGTTCTGTTAAATAGGTTTAAGAGATAATTGACTGAATTACTTATAAAAAATAAAAATAAAAATTAAAAACAACAACCAACGTGTCCCTTATAGCTCTAAAGTGAAAATATCTTAATTTTTCACCATGTCGAAACAGTTTATTGACTTGCTGTATTAAAAAGTAAAAAAAAAGATTTACGACCATGTCGCATTCTTAACCGTATGCTTTATGTCAGAGGCCGGCGAACTTTTGGAACCATTACCCTAAATTTTGTTTTCAAGCTTGACGTTACCCCGAAAAAATTTGAAGACCTAAAAAAAAAAAAAAAAGATCGACAAAATTTGTTGTGCGAGTTGCCATTACCCCGAAATATTGTTGTGGAAGTTGCCATTACCCCATGATGTTCTGTATTTATGTTTGATGAGCAAAAAAAAAAAAAAGCTCGCCAGAAGAGGAAATGTCAAATATATACTCTTTTTACAGGAATATTCTTGTGGAAGTTCACTTTACCCCAGTGATGACTAAAAAAAAAAAAAGCTCGCCCGAATAGAAAATGCTGAAATACCTTTTCAGAATCATGTCCATTACCCACAGAAATTTCACTTTTACCCCATTTGGGCTAATTTACCCCACTGCTTTGTATGTAATATATATTATTAAAATATATATACTAAAACTTGAGCCCAATTCTAAATATCATCTTACAAAAAAAAACTTTACTTCGCGTTCTAATATACGAATTTTCTTTTATTATAGAATCTTAAAAACCAGATCATGACGACAAACCTATGGGTGGAGCAGGTAATTTTAAAAAATTTTTTTTATACCCTAAACCCATTGAAAATGCGTAAATATGTAACCGCCAGAAGGAAGCTTTCCGACGCCATATATATTCTTGATCAGCTTTAACAGCGAAATCGATATTGTCATCAACATAATAACTCAGAATTGATGTTTACACTGGCACAAAGTTGAATAATTGCGTTAAAGGTCAAGTCAACAACTTTTGGTTTTGTGGATGCCAAATTATTGCAAAACATCAATTTTAAAACCAAGACAAGCAACTTATAAGTGTTGTTATCTGCAATTGAGAAATAAACGAAATGATGGAGAGATAAATTAATATGGCAGGGATGCCTGCTTCAACATTTGATCTGCATTATTGAAAGTCATGCAATGAGTTGCTATTTTTTTAATTGCCGGCAAAGCAGTTATTTATGTTTAAGTTTGATAGTTGAAGACGGTTGACCCAATTTTTTCCAGCACTAGGCCCTTATACAACTTTTAAGGAGGAAAAGCCGCTTGTTGCCCTTGATGCAATAACGCAGTCCTAGCGGAAACAGTTTTTCTTAAATTTTTTGGTCTAAGAAAAATAAAGACATAATTAAACAGCACATTTCAGAAAACGAGTTATTATACCTAACAAGGCTCTAATCGAGAAAGCTCGCCTGGACATTACGCGTACAGTATATACACGTGTGCACGCCTATATAAAAACACCATGCAATACTGCGGTAGTTAGTTCTTGCCATAATTTCAATCTTCGGTGTTTCTCACAGATGATTATTATTATACCCTGAACCCATTAAAATGGATACAAAGCGTATAATGGTTTTATGTATAAAGTACGTAACAAACATAAGGAAGCACCTCAGACCCTCATATATATATATATAATAGATGCTGATCAAGAATATAACTTTTTTCATCAAACTGAAGCTTTATTTTGAGAAGGCACCACTGTCCGTCCGTTCTTATTTGGATACCACACAACGCCATCAACCACTCCCCAATCGGAAACGCACAGGCTTTCAAGTAGAGTTTAAAAAAATACCCAAACAGCAGTAAACGACTACTGGGATCTAAAATGAACTGAATATACATGCTGGCTCGCCGCAGTTGAAGAAGATAAGTATTGTAAGTGTTAAGCATAATAGCCGCAAGCGTTTTGAAAATATGTAGGGCTTCTTCAACAATCTTTGATTTCACCGTGCCACCACGGATTCATGAAACAAAGATTTACCACTACTAATTTGCTAGAATTCACATCAATTGTTATTAAGGGCTTTGAAGATAAAATGCAAACTTATGTTATTTACACCGATTTCAGTAAGGCTTTTGACTCTGTTAATCGCCGCCTTTTAATACATAAACTTTTCGGCTTTTCCAAAATTCTTATTCTTTGGATTTAAGATAATTTACCTTTTAGAACTCAGAAGGTCTATTTTAATGGCTCAGTCTCTAAAGCGGTTCAGGTCACTTCTGGTGTTCCACAAGGAGAAGTGACCTTGGACCGTTATTATTTATTCTATTCATAAATGACCTTCCGTCTGTAATAAATCACTCAAGGGTGCTGATGTATTCTGTTGATGTGAAATTATGCATGCCAGCTACACCTCTTCTATCTAGTCATAAATTGCAAAGTGACTAAGACAATTTTCAAATTTGGTGCAAAGTAAATTTTGGTGAAATAGATTCCCCCATACTTATCAACCAAACTAACTTTGCTGTACCCATTAGAAATAGTAGAAATTTTGTACCTATATAGAAATCTTGGCTATAAACCCGCTTCAGGTGTATCTGTAAATCCTCGGCTGCACTGCACGCCTTTGGAAGTGATGTTACAACTTTGCCTACGGAAAGTGGGACATTGACCACTGCTCCTTAATGGCGTTTTGTCGGCCGTTAAAAATCCCAAAGACTTAATAATCATAAAAGGGGCGTGAGAAAATTAGCCGTTTAGCGTTCAGCCATTTGAGCAATCGGGTTTCTTGTCTAATTTTATTTTTTATACTGCATGTGTTGCAAAAAATAAACCTATTATTGCAGAAAGGGTAGATTTATGAAGAAAGACTTAAACTGCTTTACTGCATTTACTTTCCTGAGATATTTAGTCCACTTAATGACGACGCGTCTGCTACTTGCTCTAAATGTCGAACTAAAGAATCAGTGCGACGAACAGAGTGCTCCATAGTGTGCCGCCCGTCAGCCATATAAACAGGGTATTGTCGGCGCTTCGTTCGACGCTATTTTTCACCTTATTGTTATGTTGCTAACTTTACTGTTACTTCTATTTCATTGTTGACGTACCCTCTTACTTATTCTCTAAGAACGTATAAATTCTTCATTATCCCGGCGCTCTCTTTGAGATAGTGTGTTATTCACTCTTTTCTGTTCTCTTGAATTCGGGTTGGACTTATTCAGCTGATTTATAGACCTATTTCTTTGAGACCTACCTGATAGTCTATTAACCCTAGGCATAGAAAGGTAAAATTTACTATGTCCAGTGAGTATAGAAAAACACAGTAAATGGTACTTTAATGAATATAAAGCTGTAAAAGACGATTATAATATATGTATCCAAAAAAAGTCTTGAAAAAGACTAGTAGATATTTGAAAAAAATCAAAGATTTAAGTTTTTTCAAAATTTTTGGGGACGAGATAATTAACACGCACGACTTAGATTAAACAGTTAAGTAAGAAGGCGCAAGTCGAAAGATTCCGACAAGAAGATACCCTGAACCTAGTTAGCGCGTAGAGTCTGTGGTTGCAAGTATGTGTGTGTGTTTGTGCGTTCGTACGCATACAATTTACTACTTCACTTAATAAAAGTTCCATATATCTAGTGTTTCTCTACCGACCTCAATAAAAATTTCACAGACTTCCATTATTTCGTTTAATATTTCTAAGTTTTCCAAACTCAAGATTTTGTTGTTATCGATCACATGTGTATATCTGAAACGGGAAGAGTTATCGAAAACTTGCCTAGGGTTTAAGCGAGGTTATGTTCCAAATCTGGAGCGTCTTGATTTCATAATCTCTGGGACCGACGCGTTCATACATACAGACGGTCAGACAGACATGGCTATATCGACTCGGCTGTTGATGCTGATCAAGAATATATAATATATAATATTATGGGCTCAAAATTGCTGCCAATGTTTTCATTATGTACAGTATTTGAACTAGTTCCTTAAAATATGGTGAAAATTAAGCTGGTATCGTCCCGTAAAGATTTGACTTGAAAATTAGCCTACTATTAACCACATTTTTTAGTACTTTCAGAATAAGAAGGCAAAGTTTTAATTTAATTTATATATTTTGCTGTAATAAATGATAGTTGAATATATTTTCTTTTTCTCTTTTATAGTCATGGTACGATTACAAATTAAGGTGGGAACCAAAAGAATATGGAGGTGTCCATATGTTACACGTTCCTTCTGATCACATTTGGAGGCCGGATATTGTGCTTTATAATAAGTAAGTAACAAATTTCATATTCACCGATTTCAATTATGACCGATAATTTAAGTTCGTCATGTTTGTATTGACGGACAATCTTCGGTTTTAAATATTAACAGGCTAATGGAATACTGTATATTATTAGTTTCTGATTGTTCTCGGGACTGTATATGTATACCCTTAAGAAAAGAAAAATCTATTATCAGAGTAACTTT
Source organism: Scaptomyza tumidula (assembly GCA_035044465.1). NCBI lineage: Eukaryota > Metazoa > Arthropoda > Insecta > Diptera > Drosophilidae > Scaptomyza > Scaptomyza tumidula. Next base: position 74,905 of record JAWNNW010000292.1, on the reverse strand, counting down.
TGCTATTTACTTTTTAGATTCATATTTTGCTTAGTTAACCAAAGTTTAAAGGTTTGATTGCCGGTGCCGGGTTTCTTTGAAACCGCCAACATATATTTTTTTGAAAGAACCAAACGTATTTCAAAGAAATATTATATCTAGACTGAATTTTAATTGAACCGCAGCCCTACAGTACCTAAGTTTAATATCAGGAAGCCAAGAAAAAAAGTACAAAATCTCTAAAGAATAAGTCCAAGGTAAATTTTCGTAGTCAGTAAAAAAAATCAAAAAAAAAATAAAAAAATACATGACTTTTCAAATATGCCAACTGTAGCTTCAAATCCTTCTGAGATTTATGTTTTCGGGACTTTGGGTTACAAACTATCTTCTTTTTAAAGAGCTCGAATATTTTTCAACTGTTTAAAGAAGAGTCGGTGTGTCTGGGCATTGTTTTTACTAGTATTTTAAAAAACATAACAGAAATTTGAGGTGTACTTGACAATCCTTAGATAAATGAAAATGTTTTTTCAAGTTTCAAGGCCATGCGTAGTGTATGGCGATCGTTGCACTATCGAATGCAAAACGAGTAATGCCATTGTGGTCGGACAACACTGCAAAATACTCAAATACGCAATGGTGGTAAAGAGTCTGCTTAGTCACCAGCTGTACAAATGTGGGAGATATATGGTTTTATTAATTTTGTCTATGAGCCAGGAGGAAGGAATGAACTTTGAACCCAAATGATATAGCCAGGTGCGTTTGTATAAGCGTGCCGACTCATGAGCTAAAGATCTCTTAATTAAAATATATATGTTCTCTTATATTCAGCACAGCACAAGTTTCGTTCAAAGTCTTAATAACCATTTTCGTTTTGTAATACGAATTACCTTCAAAAATTGCATAGAAATCGGTTCAGGAACAGCGAATATTGAATCTTTTAAAGCACGCAGTAGCAGTAGCCTGATAGCATGACGGACCCACGTTCGTAACTTGCTGATAATTTTTTCTTTGTCGCTCTTGGAGTCATACAGCGTAACTTGTTGGGCTAATAGAGAGTACTTTACTTATATTACTCTAAAACCGAATATGTGTCGCACTTGGCGGCATAATTGTTAAGGATTTAGGAGTATTTAAGTTATATTACTCTGATACTGAAGGTTGAAATATATGTTATCATGTGTGAACATTCATTTTATTATTTTTTTTTTCTGTACATTTATTTCAGCTTTCATGTAGTTTTCATTACCCTCTAAGCTCGTTTTTTTCACACTGACCCACTTCCATTAAATGGTAACCATTCATACGTATCATAAGTCCTAGTTGAACAATGTCACAGTGTGTTTATTCGTCCTAGCTCTGTAATATTATCAGAATATCATCAGCATAGCCCAGACAGTGGATACTTATACGATCCAAAGAACTGGTTATAAAACCTATCGTGTTTGTAACTGCTACGGTACTATCCTGAATTGATGCCGTAACCTGTCTGGATCTTAGTGGGGATGAAATCCATCTACTAGTTGTAATGTTTTTATGACTGCTACCTATTTATTTATTACCACCTCGTGCAAGGTGCAATGCGGTTAACATAGTGCCGTGCCGGGCTGCGTTGTGTGCAGCGGACTCATGCTATAGTCTACTGACTACCTGCCCCTTCTATAGGAGTAATGGTGATATACCCTCCATACCAGTAGGTTTCTCCATTATAACTTGGGGCTTTCCCATTCGTCAGCAGTTGGCCTCTGAAACAAAGGGTTTCGCTTTGTTGCCAGAGGATGGTCAAAAAGTGCTTCTGTGCCTATTGACTGAGGCTACACGGTGACATGGGGCTTGTCTCGTCAGCTGTGTGCCTGTGGCCTCCTGTGTGGTTGCGTATCTTGAGAGCGCCCTGTTTGTTGTCCCACGTTGGAGGGCCGACCCTATCTAGCAGGCGAAACCTTCAAGTGTCAGAAAGATAGCTGTACTCTAAGGTACTTATTTTTAGTTTAAATATTCGGGTTTCTACGAGTAGCGAATAAATTTAAGTTCAAGCGAGCAAGGATCCGCAGTAACCGCAGTACAGTAAGGCTAATTATATTAGGCTGTCGCCTTCCGGGCCTCCCGTTAGAGACTGGACTTTGATCCGGACTAGTACCCTGCATATGGAAACTCTGCATTTATAAAAATAATTAGGGCATTCATTTCAAAAATATCGTTATTAGGGCAGTAAGAGCAATTTTACGTAAGGTATTCAGTTCGCTGTTCACCAAAGCTCGTCTCAAAATCATCTGAAAATAGTTTGGTGCAAATGTCCGTCCTTCCGTTCTAAATTTAAGAATTGTGTTCTAAAATTATCCCGATCCGTTCATAAAATATAAAAGTACGATTCATACTTAGAAGTCTCATAATAAGCCTTAAACGTACTGAATAAGTAAAATTAAAGTGAATTAAAGAATACAAATCTTGGTTCAGTCCAAAAGTCCTTTGATTTTGTATACATTTTCTTAAGAAACTGCATAACAAATTTAAATCGTTCTTGAATATTTCTTTTTTTCTTGAAGTACACAACGTTCTTAATAGGGTCTTTCAAATGGCGCGGGTAGATTTTGGCGGCTCGTGGCGGCCATTTTGTTTTAGCTACAGCTGTTCAATATTTTTTTTACTATTAAGTTGCTCATGCCAAATCATCATGGGAAGTTACACGATTGAGCAGCACGTTCAAATGATAAAACTTTATTATCAAAATAAATGTTCGTTACAACGTTCAAATGTTGCGCGAAACGTCGCCGTGCAATATAACTCGGTCTTTCGCAGAATTAAACTTGGCGAACTTCACGTCGGGACTTGGGCCTACACTCGTACAACTGACCCAGGAGCTGAAAGTTCATGACCATAGACAACGCCGTTTGTTCGCTACGTGCCACACATTGGACGCCACGATTAACATTCATTCAAATTGGACCACTTGGATTCGTGCCACCGTAAGAAGCCGGGGCGGGCATTTGCATGATGTTGTATGTCACAATAAATGGCATACATGGGTCTTTCAAATAATTCAATTCGTTAGTACCTCACACGCAGCTCGTTTTATTCCGTTTCAACATCTACCCGCCCTTTTTGAAAGACCCTATATAATAAAATAAAAACAATTATAATTACTCTTGATCCGATCTTTAAAGTCTCATAATGATACTATTTGGGAACCGGAACACGGCGTAAATCTATTCTTGGTGATCTTCAGTCACTACACGAAAAGTCCTCCGTTATCTCGTATTGTCTGTTGTTCACATGAGCACACAAACAAAACGCAGCTTACCTTCGTATGTATGCGTAAAATGCATGATTCATCTTTAACTATTATTTGTTTACTACATAATTCTGGCTACTCTTTTTTTTTTTGTGTGAACGTACAGTCATCATCGCAATCACTAAATTTTATTGAATGTTCGTATCATTTAGAAACAAATGTAAAGCGAACTTGTTACTGAAATCGAGTGCGAAAATTCAAGAACGAGTTCCTTGGCATTAATCCCACACAATTTTATGATCTCTTTTTGCTGTCTGTTAAAAAAGGATTTAAAGTATATTTATATATATGAAAAGTTTACTTAGTTTTTTTTATTTTATTTTAAAGCCATAAATTAGGATAAAAATATTAATAAGCTAAGCCAATTCAAGTTTCTCATTAACATTAACTGAACCGAAATTTGTTTGGAACTGGCTTAACAATCAAGGTGCTAGCAGCATTAAATAGATTTTTGTTAAAATTCAGGCTCAAATTCCGTAACAGTAAGTCTAAACAGAAAAGTCAGTTCACTCAGCTTCAGAAATGCATAGCTTGCGCAATTTCTGACAACGCTATGCTGGGTTTTAAGTTTTTGTTTAATTCAAACAATAATATCACAAATTAAGTACCTTTCACCCTCAAAGCGTTGTTAAATTAAAAATGCGTTCTCTTACAATTTAAGAATGATCTATTTTCATTGTTACATGAAAAATTAGCATTAAAAGTTTTGATTTAAGGTTTGAAGTTCTTAATATTTCTTTTTTTTTTCAGTTTATAAGCGCGTCGATTTCGGAGACGATAAGAATAATAGTTGAGACAGTTCGACCCAGTAACTTGTGATTTTTTGCAATAGACCTGCACCACTTTGCTTCTGCATATTGACTAACTTCAGTCTCCGAAATCGCGGGTGTTCCTTAGACGATTTAAGATTTTTATTATTTGATCCATAGATATTGATAACATATGTATATCAAAGAACAGAATAGTTATCGATACTCTGAAACAAATTTTTATACACGAAATTATAACCCTAATTTTTGTATCTAGCCCGTGTAAACTCTGAGATCGACGCGATGATACAAACGAATTTGGCAATATCGATTAAGCTGTTGATGCTGACCAAGAATACGAAAAGTTTATTCGGTCGTAGATACTTCCTTCAGTCTGTTACATACTTTTGCACAAAACAATTTTACCCTTTTATCCATTTCATGGGTTCAGGGCATAAAAATAAAGGCTGAATGGGATAACCTTCGAAAACATTGTTAGTAAAAACGAATTAATCGTGAACGCTATAAACATTTTAAGAACAAAATTCAGTTTGTCCACCGGTGCAAAGCTCCATATGTCGATACGTTTTAGTCCAAAGACCTGTGACTTTATGAAATTTCTAAAAGAGTGTACAATATTAAAAATCAAAAACTAGGTGCTGACGGGCAGACGGACAGACACCATGACGGACGTTGCACAATAACAAACACAGTATTATAAAAATGGATGGTGATTGGAGGGGAAAGAAGGAATTTTTCCTTATAGACCATCTTCCATAAATTAATAAAATAAAAATCGATTGTACTTTAAGCAAAAATTTAGCTATTGTGAAAAAAAAATAAAACAAAGTGTGAAAAACCCTTGCCACTTGCTTGTCGCATCATGTCAAACATGGTCTATAAGCGTTGATTACGCGATGCACTAGAATAATTTAAGCAAAGCTTAAACTTCAGCTTTAGGTTTCGGTAACACGACCACCAAAAACGTATGCATTGGTGACGCGTTAAACACAAGATATGAAATATTCAGCCAATTTATTTTTCTGGTTTCTGGTCGTACCGATTATGGTTTTGGAAATGTACTAAAAAATTAAAATTACTAAATAAAGTAACACAATTCATGTTTATATATTAAAGTAATTTGTAAGACTGTCAACACTTAAAAAAGTATATTATTTGTACGGATAACTATTCAAAAAATAATGATATTGTGTAGTGCCGATGGTAACTTCGAAGTGACTCTTGCAACAAAAGCTACAATTTACTCTGAAGGATTAGTTGAATGGAAACCGCCAGCAATATACAAGTCATCCTGTGAGATTGACGTAGAATATTTCCCATTTGATGAACAGACATGTGTTCTAAAATTTGGCAGTTGGACTTATGATGGGTTCAAGGTAGGTTTGTCAAACTCTCGCACGATCTATACCTCAATCATTTTAACCAAAAAATTTAATTTTTTATTAAGCTATTATTTAAATATCATGACCCCTTATTTTAATCGTTTACAAAATAAGTATTTATAACATCACAATCAAAAAGCACAAACACCCTTATATAACTCGGTAAACAATGATTTGCGATCTGCACGATAAACTTGCGCAAAGTGGATAGGTGTTGAATATGTTAAGTTGTTTAAAATAATTTTGTTTTCTATTAATAAAGTTATATTTTTAATTGTAGTTAAACTGTGTATTTGTTTATTTCTTTTTTAATATTAAAAGGCTGTGTTATTCCAGGGTTTTATGTATAAGAAACATATATACTGTTATAAAGTATTTAAATTAAGCAGCGTCTAAGCACAAGCAATATTATTGTAAATATTATTTTTGAAATAAGTATTTAAACATAAATTATTATAATAAACATTATCACATATGAATACAAAACAAATTTTCATTATAACGTTTGCTTTCTATGACATCATTAAATGTTTCATATCTTCTATGGTCCGATGACTGCAAACTCTTGCGTATGTTAATATTATTGCTCCATGGGCGGACTTTTAATCCCTCAAACATAATTTTAACTTACCTTAATTGTAAATGTTAACTATTTGTTCGAAATAAACATTTATTATGTACACAGTTTTTTTTTCTCGCGGCTTTTTCCGCGTCGAAAATGATTTCCCCAAAAAGGTCTTTGTATGCACATAAGAAGCCTAATATATTGCAAACAATGTATTTCTAACAACTTATAGAAATTATTACCTTCTCACTTCAGTCTGCCTTGTATACCATTAGCTTCTCTGCCTGTTTAGCTGTGTTGTTACTCGTCTCGCGGTAAGGACAGTACAACAACACAGAGCAACAATATCTTTAAAAGTGTAGCCCATGTGTAATTCTAATGTATGAGCTATATTATTGTAAAGTTTAAATAAAAACAATTTAGTAGGTGCGTGAAAAAGTAACAAACTTTGAAGCACTGATGAAAAAAGACATGCTTAAAATAAATACGAAATTATCGATTGTAGCACTTAATTCTTAATATATTCGAAATACTTGAAATGGGTAAATGAGCAAATTACCTTAATCTAGGAAAAATTCTTAAAATGGGATTAAGTGAACTTGAATCAAGTACAATTCCAGAACTATCGGAAAAGAAAATGTTATTCTCGATATTAAATGTTTAAAATAAAAGAATGAGGATACAATCGCTATGAATACAGAACATAGAATAAAATGTTAATTTAGCATTAAGGTCTTCTGGACAATTTTGAACTGAAAAGTGAAATTGTTTTTTCCTGTTTTCCTTGTTTACCGTAGTTTGAAATAAACCCATTGATTATTTCTATATCTTCCTAAAACACATAAAAGTGGCATTTTATCTGACTATAGCGTTAATAACTAACGTAACTGTCTTGGCAAGACGTGTCCCTTCCTGAATAAACGAAAAATGGACACCTTGCAGCACTGCTTATAGTGTGTCACGTAACACATAAAGAGGCCTGTGCAAAGTCCCGTTCCCGCTGGGAAAAGTAATTTTCGTGGAGTTCAGATTATAGAGATCCGCACCATTAGCCGAGCAACTCGGACACTAGACCACGGATGGACCTCATTAGATCTTGATCTGAACGATATTTTGCAGGTGGATCTTTCAATTGATTCTAACCCTATTAGAAAAGAAACCGTCTGTTTTTTGGTTTGCTTCTTAGTGTAACTTTAATCGTATAGAGAAACAATTCGGATCGTTTCACAAGGAATTTACAAATTGTAATCTCTATTAGAGAAAAACTAAGTTGCTTTAATGAATGTCCTTCTGTTCCGTTAAAGTTTCTGTTCGCTTAAGATTTATTACAAGTAAAAATAAATGTTTCGTAAAAATGTGAATAAGCAAACTGTTTACCTACAATAACATCATTTCACTTTCATATTCTGTGGGTGTGTTGAAACTATTTTTAAAAAATCAGAGGTTTAGATTTGTAAACCAACGGCCAACAATATGGCTTGTAAATTCCTGATGAATAATTTTGGGAAAATTCTTTTCAATAATTATTATTAAGAATTGAAAGTCTTCTATGGTAACAAGATAAGTTATTGTTTATGTCCAGTAAAGAACCCTTAGCGCCGAGATCAGAAATTGTTTTTGTGCCGATTTTATTCCATCCTGATGAATCCTGTTTTTGGTATAACATATACAAGATCCATAATCCAGAATCGGTCGTTCAAGAGCTTCCTTAAGTTGTGGGTTCATTGGAATACCCTCATATACCATAGGTTAAAGAATTTTGATTTTTACGAGTAAAAGCTTCAGCTTTACTGCTACAATTTGAGTAAGAATGAACAAAGAAGGGTTGAGCAGATAAAGAGAAGAAAACAATGCAGAAAATACAGCGGAAAACATTTTTGGCTGAAATAAATAACTAAAGTTTTTTATTAAAAAGCAAGTTACTTTGATAATGTACATAGGTTCTGCTCCTAGGTCTGGTTTTTAAACATAGTTTAATGAAATTAAGTACACAGTTTCAGCCTTCTTAGTGGTTTTTATCCATATAATGAGTAAAAATAGTGTCATGTATGTATGTAACAGGCGGAAGGAAGCATATGCGACCGCAGAAAGTACATACAGTGTGCCACTTATCTGTTTCGACATGGTGAAAAATTGAGATATTTTCACTTTAGAGCTATATGGTCACCCTGGTTGTTGTTTTTAATTTTTATTTTTTATAAGTAATTCAGTCAATTATCTCTTAAACCTATTTAACAGAACTTAAAAAACATTAACGTTAACAAAGAAACATTATAAATACTAACAAAGGCACTAAATTCAACTGCCCATAAAGTGTTTCGACACTGCGTTTTTGGTGCATTTTCGTGGTGAGATTTGTATGAAATTCGTATGTACAGTTACATTTAATTAAATTAAAAATGCTTAGAATCATAAAAGTCCAAATTTTTTTGGCCAGATCGCTTGCCAATGAAATGAAGAATGATTGTGTAATCACCATATCTCGAGAATGTGGCCTATATCCGTTTTAGGTACCTACCCTAAAAAAAAACTTTTATGATTCTAAGCATTTTTAATTTAATTAAATGTAACTGTACATACGAATTTCATACAAATCTCACAACGAAAATGCACCAAAAACGCAGTGTCGAAACACTTTATGGGCAGTTGAATTTAGTGCCTTTGTTAGTATTTTAAATGTTTCTTTGTTAATGTTAATGTTTTTTAAGTTCTGTTAAATAGGTTTAAGAGATAATTGACTGAATTACTTATAAAAAATAAAAATAAAAATTAAAAACAACAACCAGGGTGACCATATAGCTCTAAAGTGAAAATATCTTAATTTTTCACCATGTCGAAACAGATAAGTGGCACACTGTATATTCAAGATCAACCGCCGAGTCGATTTAACGTCGTGCTGTCCGACTGTCTGTATCAGCGGTCGGGAACTTTTTTAATCATTACCCCAAATATTGTTGTGTAAGTTAAAATTATCCCAGAGTAATAAAAAAAAGATTGATAGAATAGAAAATTTGAAATATATACTTTTTCATCATTACCCCAAAATATTGTTGTGTAAGTTGACATTACCCCATGGCGAAGAGCAAAAAAAAACCGTTTTAAAATAGCATATTAATAATATATTCATTTTACTTACAAAAGTCTAATTTTTACCCCCAGAAATTTTAACTCCATTTGGGCTAATTTACCCCGGTTCCCCGACAGCTGGCCTATATGATCAAAACGATCTAAACTAGCTAGAGGCTTAAGATTTTTAATACTTATAAGCTCTCCAAGGTTATTAGCAGATCAATTCTATTTCCGACATACACATGATTTAGACAGAATTAAAATTAAATTCCATTCGGCAATTGTGTGTGTTTAAAAAACAATACACAAAATAATGAGTGAAACGTTAACAGAAATCGGTCGAGAAACAACGGCCATATCGATGATTAGAGCCTTCATAAAGTAGTACAGTTGAAACAAAAATACAGCTTTCCATCTTTAGTTGGCAGGTGTATACAGTCTGCCAACAAAGTGTTTACACAATGGTTAATTTTTTGATTTATTTCACTTGTGAGCTATTAGGGAAACACTAGTTGTGATTTTTATTTTATTTATTTTTTAATTTTTATAATTGTTCAATCAATTATCTCTTAAGCCTATTAAACAAAACCTAAAAAAAAACATTGACAAAGAACTTTGCATTTTGCTTAGGATCATTGTCCAGTTTTAAATTTTTTTAAATTTTTGATTTTAGGTGTTATCAATGGCTTGAGCCACACTCTGATGTTAATCATTATAGAATAGAATAATTTTTTTTCTATTACAAAACACCACGTCGTTTTTATATGAATCTGGCTGTCCCGAGTGTATCCTTGCAAAAGTTAAATGTCTCTTAACAAGCTCCGCCGATGTCAACGGTAATTTTTTTAGATAAGCTCAAGATGAAGAGTCGTTTATTTTATTTTTCTTTCGCATTCGCGTGATATGTTAATTCCACATTAAATCTTCATCTCATTAGCAAGCGTTCTGGTTGAAAAAGTTGGATTTTCATTGATCTGTCTGACCATAATTCGCTTGGTCTTTGAAGGTTTTGCCCGCGGTCTTCCATTTGAACCCCTCGTTTTTTACGCGGCTAAAAATATTTTAAAAAATTTTCCTGCTAATTGTAAGCATTTTTGCAATCTCAGAGGCTGATCTACCGTTGGTGGAGCTATTATAAACCAACTGGATCATTTCGCAAGATGACTGCTTGGTTGGCATTTGAAACCGTTTAAATAGGAAATTCACAACAATATAATAACTAGTGTGTCCCTTATAGCTTAAAAGCGAAATAAATCAAAATTACAAAATGACTAATAAGTAGCATAGCTAGAAAATGAAAGACACTGTCTGACGATTTCTTTAGAAGTTGTTTTATATGGAAATAATGCTAATTTGTATAAAAAAACATTAATACGTCCTTGAATTATTCAATATACAAAGTGACATACCCAAGACATGGCCAAGTCTAACAGAATTGAGGAGCAATTTTTTTTTCTTTTGGTAAATGTTTTTCCATCGATTCTGTTCTATCCTGATTAATTCTGTATTGAGCATGAAAGATACAAGAATCACGGTCAAGAATAGGACATACAAATGATATATAAAGAATTTTTGTTTTGTAGGGATCATCGAATTCTTTCGATCAGCGCTTAATGAGCGCCAATAATAGTAAGAGCACGTGGGGGTTTGGTTTGCAGTAGAAGAGATAAGTTTGTCATATTTAAGCTTTGGGCCAAAAAGGATACCCAAATTTTCTTTAATAGGGACAGGAGGACCTGTAAGTTACAGTTAGTTAGTTAGTCACAAATATAACCTCGGGAAAGTTGTATGATTGCAAAGAATTGAAATATAACAGGCTATACAAAGATATTTTGGGGCAAAACATTTTCCACGCTTGCGGAGCTGCGGGCAAAGGCTAGTGTTTAATAAATATGCGCAAAACCGGTAACCAAAACTGTAGGCGAAATATATTTATATTACAAGGAAGTGCATGCAATACTGCGCAACTGAATGTACTGATATAACCTATCTAAATAAAGTTAACTGCCAAGAACCCTGCACCTGTTAAACTAAAGATAGGTCAAAGAAGTGAGGCCAAAGTAGTGCATGTTCACTTGTCATGCAAACATGAACAGACGCACATTCACACAGTCAATTTGCTGTTAAAATTATCCCGATAGTTCAGTCGGTAGTCAGGTCTTAAACTCCGCTAGTTTTGAACTATTTATTAATTGCTACTTCTACGAGTGGCTCTAATGAGGTTCCTAAATGTGATTCGTGAATCAGATTTACGCCTGATATATCATAGGCGACTCAGAGAACTATGATTGAACAAAATCTGTATGCATTTTTATCAGTCTATCAATCACAAAAATACAAAAACAAAATTAGAAATTAATCACAGAATTCAAATCCGAGGTAAGTTTTGTTGCATCAGATCAGGATTTTGAAATAACCTTAAACACAATAGAATACGGATTGAGATGGTCAGATTTTTTTTTAAATTATGTGCATTTTATTAGTTATTATTAGCCCTAAATGGAAAAGATTTGCTCTGGTTCCCTAATGAGAGCGAGCCGATTCCTTGTCGAGGCAGGCCTGATCTGCGTAATTGTGAAGAATTCGCTTTGCAGGTGCCTCCTTCTTGACCAGATCATAGCTGGACATTCACATTGAATGTGCTTTGTTGTCTTGTCGTCTTCTACGTTCCGCGTCTGAAGACAGTCGTATTTTGCGAAGTTGGTATTTCATAACGTGTTCCTATGTATAAATGGATGAATGATGACCCCAGTTATATAGAACAACTCCTACATATTTGGCTTCGCTAGACAGCTCTCCAGGAATCCCATAAATGAAAAGGAGGCTATCATTGGGATACCACTTTATTTTAAGTCTCACTTCCAGGAACCGAACTTCCCTGTAACTATAAGGGCAGGGTCATTCGCTTACACGATGGCATCAAAATACTGTTCCTGCAGTTTTTGTAGAAGTTCAACTTCAAGTCACCAGAGCATGGGAGACACCACCCTTTGGACAGCCTCTTTTGCTTTGATACGTACGGTTGACGTGTCCAGTGTAGCAGATGTTTCTTAATATATCTTTGCATAGCTCTTAGCCATGCTGTGTTTCCGGAAAAGCCTGCACACATTCAATGCTGTTTTCGATCGTAATTTTGCTTAGCTTGAGAGCTACGAACTTCTCATCTCTAATCAGGCAGTCTCTCACATCACTAATCAACCGCTCGCTTCACTTGGCATTTTACACAGTGCTAATCTTATGGCAAGTTATAATCACCACCTCTTGAAGCTTATAAGGAGCCAAATTAATGTCTCTAACAGACGTAAGTTTCGTAGTAGGTTCACCAGTTTTCAAAACCGCAGAGACTTTAAGCATATCCCAATTTTTTCTATTGATTATATTATATTGCGATTATGTGCGTATATACACGCACACATATTTGCAAGCACTGACTGTACGCGTAAAGTATAGGGTTCAGGGTATCGTCTAGTCTGGATTTCTCGACTAGAGCCTTCTTACATGATTTTTAATGATTTGCAAAAATTTCGGGTGATTACTCAAAAATATTCAAAGTTGGTGAAAGCATTATTTTGTGATCAATAAATACTACTTCGTCAAAGTTTCCAAAGTAAATAATACATTTTTAACGAAAGAGTTTTTTTTTTGTATTGATATTACGTGATTAACTGTTATCAGTTTTCAATAATTGAAAGCAAATATGCGCGTGATTTATTTTATTGCATTGTATTGTTGAAAGGCAGATGAACATAGCTGTATTAAGGTTTCTGTTTATGCAGATCAAGAATATACTCGAAAATATTTTCTTCTGCCTGTTGTACAAATGTACATAGAGACAAACCGACTTATTTAAATTGACAGGTCTACAGAAGGGATGGTTCAAAATAGCTTTTCATAAATTTAATAATTGGGGAAGTATCTGATGAAATTTTCAAGGGTTAGCAAAATCGGTAATGAATTTAATTCACCTTTATTATATTGAAAAACCTTTTTATATTATATTAGAATTAAAAAAATAACACCGTTATAATTTAAATCGTAAACTAAAGTATACAGCTTCGTTTTTTCATTTAATGACAACGCGTATGCTAGTTTTTCCAGTTGCTTATTAAATATGTAAAGTATACACGTAACTTACTTTAGTTCTGATATTCTTTAAAGGAAAAATCTTAACCTACCAACCTCTCAATACAATTGTTATACCCTGAACATATTGAAAATTGGTATAAAGGTAAAGGGTTTTGTGCAAAAGTATGTAACAGGCAAAAGGAAGAGTCTCCGACTTTATAGAGACCCCACAGCCGAGTCGATAAAGTTATGGCCGTCTACCCGAATATAAGCGCTAGACATTTTATATTTGGAACATAAGCTCGCCAATGCCTAGACAGTACATAATTGCACGCACTGACTTCACGCGTTAAGAATAGGGTTCAGGGTATCGTCTTGTCGAGACTTCCCGACTAGATTCTTACTTGTTTTATGTCGATTGTCCACGACCGACTGGTGCTGAATGATTTGGAACGGTTCGTGTATGGAATTGAACGACAACTTTTTTTATTATTATCATTGGACGTAGATGTACATTCAAGTGGCCCAACAATACCAAGCACCGGCTTGTGAACGCGCGGACCCACGCACAAAGCGACGCACCTCCCGCCTATCCGACCGAGGGGCGCACCGCGTAGCGTGCGGTTACGATGATCGCGAACATGTAGACAAATGACATAACACAATTTTGTTTAGTAAGCATGCAGAAGTGGTACTAGTTATTAGGTGGGAAAGATCATTATATAATGAACATAAGATCCGAAAAGGGTTATGACTAGCATAGTTAAAATAAGAAGCATGCAGGGCTATGGGTAAAAAATTTCTATTAGTTCTAATGGGTACTGCAAAGTTAATTTGGTTGATTTGTACGGGGGAATCAATTTCACCATGTATTAATTTGTGAACAAAGGTTATTGCTAGCATAGTTCTACGATTAAGAGAGGGAAGATTTATTAATAAAAGTCTACTGCGGTAATGAGGTAAGTTAGTACTAATATCCCAGTTAAGACCCCGAAGGGCAAAGAGCAAAAATTGTTGTTGTACCGATTCTTTTCTATCCAGATGAATCCTGTATTTGAGTTACCATTTACAAGATCCATGTTCGAAAATCGGTCGAACAAGAGACATAAACAGAGTTTTTGTTATGTAGGGGTCAAGGCACTTGATGCTGGATTTGTGATTAACGCAATATGCTTGTCAAACTTAAGCTTTGGGTCCATTAGGATACCCAGATCCTCAACCAAATCAATCTGATCAAGTGGTAGATTATCTAGAATATAGATATTAAAAGAAAATCCATTCGCCTTTAAAAAGACATAACTTTACATTTACTGCAATTGAGATGCAGTAAATATACTCTGTGCAATTGTCTAAGTCACTTTGCAGTCTATGACTAGATAGAAGAGGTGTAGCTGGCATGCATAATTTCACATCATCAGCATACATCAGCACCCGTGAGTGGTTTATTACGGACGGAAGGTCGTTTATAAAGAGTGTAAATAATAAAGGTCCAAGGTGAGTTCCTTGTGGAACACCAAAATTGACCTGGACCGCTTTAGAAACTGAGCCATTAAAATAGATTCTCTGAGTTCTAAAAGTTAAATAATCTTGAATCCAAAGAATAAGATTATTGGAAAAGCCCAAAAGTTTACGTATTAAAAGGAGGTGATTAACAGAGTCAACAGCCTTACTGAAATCGGTGTAAATAGCATCAGTTGGCAATTTGTGTACAAAGCCCTTAATAACAAATGATGTGAATTCTAGTAAGTTAGCAGTGGTAGATCTTTGTTTCATGAACCCGTGCTGAAATACCCCTATAATTTTAAGCATTATATTTGTTTCCTTTTTTGTGCAAAGGAATTATTTACGACTCTTTCCAAATTTTTGGAAAAGTGCATAGTTCCACGGACAAACTAAACAATTTAAGCAAAGGTTTCAAAAGATCCTGAGCACAGAACCTAAGCACACAGCTTGGTATTCCATCAGGTCCTTGAGAAAATGTGGGCTTAATAACCTGAAGATCACAAATTAGTGAACTCTCTGTGATTTCCGGTATGAAAATGCAATTTGAGGCATTAAGCTGATAGGGGTAATGCATGACGACTGGTTGAAAACAAGGGCTATAAGTCGTTTGAAAAAGTTCAGCAAATAGATCGGCAATGGCCTGATCTGAGTTGGCTTTCATTTCATCAAAGAATATGTTAGATGGTAGAGTCGATGACTTGCGTTTCGCATTAACGAAACCAAAAAACCGTTTAGGATCCTGCTGGAACTGTAATCACACTTAGTCAGGTAATTCCTGTAACATTGGCTATTGAGGACTGAAAAATTGGAACGAGCAAACAAGTTTGCAGAACGAGCTAACGGAGAGCTTGATTTTCTGAAACTCTTGTAGAGTTTAGATTTACGATTTTTTAGAATTGGCAACTCTCTGGTAAACCACACAGGTTTATTGACCTGTTTGGCTTTCCATAAGGGACACACAAATCAAAAAAAAGAATTTAAAGTATTATAAAAAATACTGATTGCCACGTCCAAATTGTCAGACCCATAGAGGATAGACCAGTCAGTCAGGGCCAACAGCCGAGTAAGTTTAAGCGATTTCTACTGGGGCCAAGCACCCGGTACGGTAAAGTGATCGACACCTCCAACGTTGGGTGGTATAAATCTTCTGGATAAGATATGGGTTGTGATCGGGTAATGGTTGAGGAGGATGGATCCAAAACAATAACCAGATTTAATTAAGAGAATTTGGGATATCATTTATTTGATTCAATGATATCCCAAGTAAGTTAAAAAAGAATTCATTCTGTGCCGAAGGGGGTCAGGGCACCAGAGTCGGGACACGAAATCCAAGTAACTTCAGCAATATTGAAATCACCAAGAACTACAAGGAAATCGCCATCCGACAGCATGCAAGAAACGGACATAATAGCGGACAAATGAGCATTATAAACAGAGCTATCGAAGGAAGGGGGTATATAGGCAAGTAACAAAAATACCAACACCATTAAAAACTTAACAGAAACAAATTCTATATCCATAGAACCACCTACTATTACTGTCTCCGAAGAATAATCAACATCAACAGCAATAAGCACACCTCCGCCATGTCGAAGCGTACGGTCTTTTCTATGGACACAGTATCTGTTGGATAGAGCTTCAGTACTAAGAATGTCTTGCCTTCACCAAGTTTCAGTGAAGGCAACGACATGAAAAGCAAAAGAGTAACTGTTAAGATATAAACTACTGAGTTTACTACAAATACCTCTCACATTCTGATAGCCAAGTACAAAGGATGTTGTTAGTTTTTTGAACTATCAGAATCGAGAAGAGTTTTAGGCAAAACTACTGGGGTGGGGGATACAATCGGAGGCCGATTTTTTTTTCTGGCAGTATATTTCTTAACAATAATGTTCTCCGGCCAAAACTCTTTGCAACATATAGAGCTAAAGTCCTGACTCGAAACACTAATTTTAAGCGATGAGATATTCCTAGTATAATTAATATTGAATTTTTCCACCGTGAAGTTGGCTTTTGATTTGGCCCTAATATTGACCTTGACATCATCTGATGTCAAATCAGAGGGAAGCCTTGAAACAATATTTTTTAAGTGGAACGGCAATATATCTTTGGATATATTTGGTTTGTTAGGTTGAACTACGTCAACACTACTCGCCATGTTGACTTTTGAAATTTGGCGCCAGACACGGACTGATCGCGAGCGTTTGTAAAATAAAATACATTGGTTTTGCTCCAACACAAAATTAAAAAAAAATATATGTTCACTTCTAAAACACAAGTAAGAAGGCTCTTGTCGAGAAATCCCGACTAGACGATACCCTGAACCCTATACTTTACGCGTGAAGACAGTTCTTGCAAGTATGTGTGTGTATGTGTACGCGCATACTGCATGCTTTACTTTATTTCAATGTTCTATATCTCCGGTTTTTCTCAACCGATTTTAATTTAAATTTCACAGATTGACATTATTTCGTTTAATGTTTCAAAGATTTTGTTGTCGATCACATGTGTACATCGGAAACGGGAGAATTTATCGGAACCGGGAAGTTATTGAAAATTGAAACAAACTTTTACTTCCTTGGGATTAGGCGAGCTTATTTTCCAAATCTGGAGTCTCTAGCTCTTATATTCCCTGAGATCGACGCGCTCATACGTACGGACGGACAGACGGACATGGCTATATGGTCTCGGATGTTGACGCTCATCAACAATATATATACTTTATGGGGTAGGAGATTCTTCCTTCTGCCTACTACATTCTCATTTTTCATGTGTTCAGGGTGTTATTAGTGTATGGTGCACTAGAAAATTGAATTGTTCTATTATCGGCTGCCGTTGACAAATTGTTTACGACCTAAGAAGCGTTTGATAATGTAAATATTGTTGTCAATCTGAAATATATCCATATATCCATATGCACGTGATGACAAAATAATTTGGCGTAAATGATTTATTCAGTAGACTTACCGTCCTTGGTATCGGGTACTCATAAAATATAACTCTTGGGTTGAGCTGATAACCATTCCTTTTGTGACAACGAGTGACAAAGATTTCCATTCGGTGTAGTCAACTTCTTGGAACAAACCTAGTTTCTTTTCGCGGCATGTGTCGTAGAGCTATAATTATTTCACTGGCCTTATATTTATAATTGTAGTTACGTATAAATTGAGGTGCAATTGCGTAGGGCTACCCGTAAGTTTTGCTGGTGTTTTGTTGATTGAGTCCGAATCAGCTATCTTTTGTAATAATTTGTTTGCTTGTAGTAATTAAACAATCTCAGTATATTTCGGAAGCAAAAGTTGAATCTATCATCGTTCAAATGGTCGATCCGTATTTAAGGTAGGAGGCGTTGTTTTAACGACTCCGCAAAGTGCGCAAAAATATTCCAAGAATCTTAACTTTTGAACAGAAAGAGATATTTGGAAAGACTCAATGATTAAGAAATACTGTAGTTTTAAAATGAGCAGTGTAAGTCAACATGGTGACTCAGGGTCGGTTTCCAAAGTGCAAAGTTTAGTACACTGAAAAAGTTGCATGCGATAGTAAACATTTTATTATTTAGTCTTAACAAATTATTAATAATGTAGTTATTTACTAATTAAAATTAATCAAATTTTTACCTTTCGTTCACAATGTTGTCAATAAAGGCGTCAGTTTAATTTCTTAACAGACTTAACATTTGTGGTGAACTTAACAATGTGTCTAAAAGATGAGATACGAGGCTCAGAGCTGTTGTCTCTTTGGCGTATTTTCCATATTTGCAAGCATTAATATTTTCGCCACAGATGCAGACCTTGAAATGATCTTAAACCTTTTTATGGCTCCCGGATGAATTTTTGATATCCGGGCAGTTACCTCATCGTTGTTAAAAAACTACCAATATGTATATCCATCACTCGTGTTTCCAAGCCCTGCTTGCGGCGGACGACTTTTAGCCCGATCTAAAAACTTCTGTTGCATATCCCGTTTCCCTATTCTTTTCCTTTTTCATATGTGGCTTAGCCGATGTTTTGCCTACCCCACAAGGGGGTGTGAAGTCCATGTGTAGCATAGCTAGTTTTAAGGGCTCATACATAAGCGAGCCGATTTGGTTAATGGGTTACCTTAATCCTAGTCGCATCCCTTTGATGACAATCACTGCACGTGTTCCAAGGGTGCAGGCTGTATTCTCATTTAGAATATGTGTGTACATGTGTGTACGAGCGATTGCATTTCAAGCTGTCATTGTTTTCTTTTTCAAATCGAGAACTAAATTTTTTTGGAGCATGTTGATGAGTTAAAATCGCTCGGTTCAAAATGGGCAAGCCTATATTTCCACATATTAATTAGAAATATGTATTTAACAATGTTTTTTAAACCAGAATACAAAACTAGGCAAAATGTACTTCCTACGATTCATCAAAGTAGAAAAGTAAGGTATTTTCGCCTTATTCGAAATGGAATTTCCATTTAGTTTTTGTGAAATCTGTATATTTAATTAAATATTTCCATCTATTAATCCTTTTCAGATGCTTCATGTTTTAGATCTGCGTACTCGAGCACAATTTCCTATTTTTCCGCATGATCGGTTTTCTTTTATAATTTATTATTTTTTCGGTTCGCAACCCGGCCTATTTATTGGTTCAATCGTGCGCCTGTTTTCATCGATGTTTAGCTTATGTGGATTGTGATACTAAAATAAATGATTTGATCACAAATCGCGACAAAATGCATAAGCTGTTTGACCAATATTCTGTATAATAATTCTCCTTATTTACATTGTATAAAAGATTGTTTTTAACGAAGTTAAACTTAACACTTTCGAAAGATATTTTACGCTTAATGTTGAATGTCTGCTTAAAGTATTTGTGTTTACGTCGTATTGGGGTATTGTAGATGCATTAGAAAATGCAGCGGCTCGTTAGATTGTGGGCATACTTGTGAAGTTCGTTCCTTTAACTTTTACTGAGTTGCGGAGATAAGTCAAATCGTTGAAAGTAGTTTTTTACAGGCAACGTACCATTCTGCTCCAAGAAATATTTGTATCGATAACGACTTATAATAATAAGAGTATTCAGATGCACAACTAACAACAAATTCCCTGATGCCGGCTGTCGCAACAACAAATTGTACAGCGCTGGTCGGAGAATGAGCGAACTTCAAGCAAATAAGTGTGAATGCAACAAATGTGTTGCTGTATCTTTGGCTTCTATCTAGGGCTTATGGTTGTTGTATACCAAGGATAGTTAAAAAAAAAAGATTGTGCATTCACGCGCACCTACTTTTTAATTTTCTGCGCATGTCGCCAGTGGCGTCACTTTGTCTGAAAACTGAGAGCATGGGCAATTAAGTAATGTGTAAAGTGTGTCAAGTTTATAATTCAGAAAACTCCGTCCAGACCATCAGCTGGATTTTTTTGAAACCTCTATTGTCTATAACGCCAAAAAAATGAAAATCTGTTTTTACACATTCCAAAATTTTCTCACACTTTTTTCGGCTGTCTTGTTTGCAACCATGGAATTGTATACTTAGATGTTCGACATGGACACACATCATAGGAAACATGCTTAAGGCGCAATCTGTGTTTCATTATTATTGGCTGTATGCATATATGAAACTGGTTTCCTATGTTCGGAGCAATTGCAACAACAAAGGACGACTGAAAAAAAATCAAAACTGCCCTAAATGGTGTGTGCACTTTAGTAGTGCCACAGGAAACGTTAACAAAATGAAAATTAAATATTGAACAACATATGGAAATGGAACTAAAATAAATATATAACAGACTGATTTTTCGATTATCCTTTTTTTTATACGGTGTGTTCATTCACGCCACACTGAGTATATATCTAAGAAATTAGGTATGTTGACGCCTGTTAATGCTATGCGCATACAGCCTTTACTAAAATAAAATAAAAACTCATATATATGTAAATAATATTAATAATAATAATAATAAAATTGTTACTAACGGAATTCGATCTGTAATTTATAGCAACGATTCTCTTTGAAAAATTTAAAATTGAACAACAAATATTTTTTATTCAATATCAGAGCAAACGTAAAATTTTAAGGTTGTTGCTGGATAGTATAAAAGCGTTTATGACTTAACTTTTTTAAATTAATTAACAAAAATGTAATGACTTATATCTGGAAACACTAAAAAGATGTGATTAATGCGTTTGATTGAAATACATATAGCTGCAAAATTTAAGTTAGCACTACAAGGGCACTTTTTGTCACCGATTTAAAAACGAGCACCTGCCTTTGCAAATTTTCGTGTGATTAGTATGTTTTAGCTTTACCCTAAACGAAGAGAATATGATTTTATTGACATGATGAATGAAACATTTATTTGAATTGTGTGTTTTGAAATTAATAGTAGAATCAATTTGGGTTTGTTAAAAACTTGAGGTTTTTAGATTGTGGTAAGACATCGCAGTAAAAGTAAGATCATTGCGTAGCTTAGTTACAGTCCCGATATTACCTCAAGTACTTTAATGGATAAACTCTTAGACTAGAAAACAGGTCAACGCACATTATTGTTCACATGTTTTAGCCCTATCATTTTAGTATTTGGTGTAACGTATTTTTTTATTTAAAAACTAAATTAACGGATAAACTTCTCTGTCTTCTGTGTCTGATTTTTAAATTAAAATTTTTGGACGATTTTGTCATTTACCAACGCTACTCTTCATTTCACGACTTGTTGTAGTATTCATTTTCAAATCATATTATTTATTCATTTCTGTATCATAGTAAAAGATTTGGTGGGATAATTATATTGTTATACACTAAAATAAATACAAAGCATTGTGAAATAATACTTCCTAAAAAATTGTAAAGCTCGAAGTTTGCTTATAGGTAGGTAAAAAAATTGAAAAAGTGGTGCTATTTTAAAATTTATAACTGTATGCAATTGACATTCAGACATTCAAAAAATATTTTTTACACCGACAATTTTATCTATTTATTATATGTATAAGAATATATATATATAGTATACCATTTCTACACAAATAATAATAAATATATTTACACATTCACAGCCAGTATAACTTTAAAAACCACCATTAGTAACAGGAGCTATGTTAAAAATATATATCTTTCAGTGCTGATGGTCATTATGAAGTCACACTTATGACAAAAGCAATAGTCTATAGTAATGGATTGGTGATTTGGCAACCACCTGCCGTCTATAAATCATCTTGTTCAATCGATGTTGAATATTTTCCATATGACGTGCAGACGTGCATCTTAAAATTAGGAAGTTGGACCTATGATGGTTTTAAGGTGCTATTCAAATCTTATTTAATCAGAATCATTTGAAAACTGTTATCTTCACTTATACGTCAATATGTAATCACAAATAAGTTTAAAATCATAAATTTACATATGTAATAATCATTGAATTGGAATGACATTAAACAAGTTTAATTTTTCTTTTTTTTAACAGTAATAGGACAATGCATTTAATACAAAATCTATATATAAAAAAATATTTCATATCCGACGTAGCATTTATGTTTAGTGTTCGCGCTAAGATGTGAGCATCAAATATCTGTGCGGGAATTGTTTTAGCAACTAGTTCCAATTGAATATTCAATGATATTATTTCAGCATGTTTCGAATTTACTAAAAATATTCAATTCAATTATGCTTGTACTTATTTCCTATTCTAATTTTTAGAAATATTTAAGGCAATGTTCTATTTCGGAGACTTTTTTTTAGGAAACTGGCTGTTTAAATCATCCTTCGTTTAAAACATATAAATTTTCCAACTTTAATCGTTTAAGGAATGGTTATAAATTTAAAGTTTTGCATGTTTTTACTATACATACTTCTATTCTATTACACATTATATAGACATTGGTAATATATTATGTAAACTATATTATGTGCATACAAGATCTCTATGCTTGGAACATTTACTACATAGTACTACTTAAAAAAATTATCAGCACTTTTCTTTCAGTTTTGTAAGTGTTTTTTTTTATTCTGCCCCTAAACCCAGAGAATGTTTAAGACACCAATACACACCTATAATCCAACATTTATTATTATTCATTACCCATTAAAAATGGGTAAAATGGGTATAATGGTTTTGTGCAAAAGTATGTAACAAGCAGAAGGAAGCATCTCCGACCCCATAAAGTATATATATTTTTTATCAGCATCAACAGCCGAGTCGATATAGCCATGTCCGTCTGTCCGTCTGTCTGTCCGTCCGTTCGTATGTATGAACGCGTCGATCTCAGAGACTATAAGAGCTAGAGACTCCAGACTTGGAACTTAAGCTCGCCTATCCCTAGGCAGTACAAGTTCGTTTTCGAATTTCGATAACTTTTCCCGTTTCCGATATACACATGGGATCGATAACAACAAAATCTTGAAGACGACATTGGAAACATTAGACAAAAAAATGACAATCTGTGAACTTTTTTTTTAAATCGGTTGAGAAACACCGGAGATATGGAACATTGAAGTTGAGTATGCATATGCACACACACATACTTGCAAGTACTGTCTTCACGCGTAAAGTATGGGGTTCAGGGTATCGTCTTGTATTGATTTCTAGACTAGAGCCTTCTTACTTGTTTTCACCTTGCGTTTTGTCATTTTGCTGTTGGCGACAACGAAATAAGTTTTCCAAAATTTGAATGGTTGTCTGCGCTCACATCTTGAGAAATGCCCACATACTACTGCATTAATTGCCCTATTTAAGAGTATTCAGGTTAATTCCAATCGACTGCAATAATTTTACTTGGATTCTAAACTTATAACCTAAAATAAAACAAGTATTTTTGTAAAAAAAAAACAATATTCAAAACCAGAAGATATTATTTGAGCGGGCACAGACGTTCATCGCATGTTTTAAATCTGCATGCACTTCTCTCATGTGACAAATGTTTTGAAAAGTTAATTTTGTTTAATTAAATTTAGTTCGTTAAATCTTTGTTTTATTGAACTACAAATTTGTTTAATCCAAATATAAATGCACCAGCCATTAAAGAACAGTACGCTTTCTAGGAGTTCCTAAAATCGTTGCCTTTTAGGAGGAACAAGATTTTAGACAAATGTTTATAAATTCGTTCCCCAAAAGTTTCTAAAAATTATATAGGTCAAATCAATTTTTTGTTTGTTTTAATATTAGATTATTTGAATACGATTTGAGTTGCAAAATTGCATATGTCTTCATTTTGAATATAAGTACGGGTGAACCGCTGAAAAAAAAAACTTCATAGAGAGTTGATATTTGTGCAAAAGTTAAAAATAATTAAAAATTTAAGGATTTCACCAGTTTAGTGAAGTTGAATTTATTAATTAATATGAAATCGATTCGCCTTCTTGTTGCTCAACCAATTTCAACGGCGGGTTATCGAATTTACTAAGTATATGCATGCATAAAATAACTATTTAACTTTAATGTTCGTGAATTCTGAAAACTTATTGACTCTTATTAAATTTATCGAACAATTTAAACAAAACGAGAATGACATTCCTTGCATGTTTGCGAGCCATTAGAATTATTTCGTACTTTGCATTTTAAATATTCACGTAGAAAGGAGTACATTTAAAGTTTGCGAGCTAATTTAAATTTTTTAAAATGCTTAGAAATTTTCTGTGGCTTGAAGTTATTTAAGTCTCCGAACCTTTTTTAGAAGCATGAATATTTTTATTTTTATTTAAGATATATTATCGTTTGCGTTTATTGCAGCAATTCATTTAATATTCAAGAATAACTTATTGCATACTGAAGCAAATGAATACAAAAATTAAAGGGCATTTATTAGAATTCATATCTAGAGAGTTACTATGGACACATTTAGTACATATATATTTATATATCCCTACATATGTACTAAATATAAAGAATTATATACGATTTGTAAGGTATTTTTTTGTTCAAATGCGGAAAAGACACACATGTCACCAAACATAAAATACAGACAATGAATTTTAAACAGTCAATAGAAATCATGGGAGAAAATATGTCTTTAGTTTAGGGTCTAATCATTTTTCAGGTAGGTATTAACCGATTAAGTGATTCAATTTTACCTCTTGTTGAAAAAACAAACTGAACCGATATTTATTTTAAAGATAAAAACATTACTCAAAAATGGTTTGGGTTGTATTAAAACAACATACATAAGTTATGAAAATATAAGGTAATATATTTGGGTTTTCAAGTGAAGTCTTGCAGTCTCGTGAGCGGAGTCTACGTTATTTAATCAAGGGAGTGATTGGGGAGTAAAAATGAAATTTGTGAAACTGTTGCTAAGTAGTCATAAGACGGGTATATATCTCAGTCCAGGCAGGCATTAATTACAACATTTTTGGCAAAAGGGCACAAAAAATTTCAAAAGAAACCTGAGGCATGCATATGTATGTGCCGGGTCGAATGAGAGGAATCCACCACTGCCTACTTTAATCACGCAGCAATTAAGGAAATCCGGGTAGCATGAGCCCAGCGCGTGAATATTAACACACACATACAGAAAGCCAATAAACTGTTTCGACATGGTGAAAAATTATGATATTTTCACTTTAGAGCTATAAGGGACACGTTGGTTGTTGTTTTTAATTTTAATTTTTATTTTTTATAAGTAATTCAGTCAATTATCTCTTAAACATATTAAACAGAACTTAAAAAACATTAACATTAACAAAGAAACATTTAAAATACTAACAAAGACACTAAATTCAACTGCCCATAAAGTGTTTCGACACTGCGTTTTTGGTGCATTTTTGTTGTGAGATATGTATGAAATTCGTATGTACAGTTTAATTTAATTAAATTAAAAATGCTTAGAACCATAAAAGTCAAATTTTTTGCGCAGATCGCTTGCCAATGAAATGAAGAATGATTGTGGAATCACCATATCTCGCGAATGTGGCCTAAACAATGTTAAGCACCTACCCTAAAAAAAAAAACGGCGCCGGTCGTTGAAAATACCGACTGTACAGCTCGAGTTTTACACATCGGTACTTAAAATGGATATAGGCGATCTGCGCAAAAAAAATTGTACTTTTATGGTTCTAAGCACTAACGAACATGTGGTCGAACAATAGGTTTCCTCACTCTCCCTCCCCACCATCCATTTACCAGGTAATTTCTTGCTGAAATTCCTTTATTGTCGCGACATTGCCTCTTCGGTTGCTAAGTAGTAACTTTCCTCTACCTTAGGTAGTTTTCGGCTTGCATATGCTATTACCCGATCCCGCTGGTCGATTAGTTGCACCGAGGCCGTAATTACTCTCGTCCGTTCGTAGAATAACGCCGCTTGCTGTTATTTACCCTATGACCAGTTCTTCAGCAAAGCTGTCATCGGTTAATCCACGGTCGGAATATTTGGCATGATTCGTCGATACCACGAGTTCTTTTTAAAGAAGTGCACTTCTTGCAATTCAACTTTAACTTTGCTGCTCTTAGCCGGCGAAACACTTTTCAACATGCTGCTCTTTCGTTGTCCCTATAACTAATATATCGTCAAAAAAAGCAAACGCATGGTGTTCCATATCCGAGCCGATCACTGTTTCACGTTGGGCTAATCGGCCGTTTCTGCCGTCTCTTCTGTTGCGCCACGACAATTGTTCAACTGTTAAAACCCTTAAAATTCGCTGTTTTATACACACTTTGGAAAAACAGGGTAACGCCGGGTATGCAGTACGCTAAGTTATTCCGAAACAAAATATTTTTTTTACATTGGGATTGTTGGTGATACTTTTGGTTCTTTTCCCAGTTTGAACCACGCCTCTTTAGGAAGATGATTTGAAATTTTCTGAAACTAAGGGAAAATGGCACATCTTAGCTAATTTTCTAGTATAAAAAACAATGAAGAACATTTTTATAGATTTTAGCAAACAATGAGATAATACTCATCGCTTAATTCAATTAATATATATATAAATCTAAAAATATTATTATTCCATATTTAAACAGAAAAAAATGATAATACCGAAATATTTACCTCTGTTAATTAAACTCTGTTTTCATCAAAAATAAATTTTTTAGTGGCGGCACTAAGATGTACATGCAAACTAACACAAGATGTAGTCAGTATTGGTTAGAGCTTGGGCATGATGTTTACTAATGTGAATTATAAATAAGAACAATTAATAAATTATAATATAAGCTGATAGATCGAGAATTTATGTAATAGCTATCGTTCGTCAACTCACCACAAGCTTTCGCAATCGCGTTTAGTTCCATCGATTGTTGATTGCAAGCTCTGGTTTGCCTTATCGCCCTATCACCCTATCTAAATACTCGGCGCTGGTGGCTGTTGTACTTTCAAACTTATTTACACTTACGGATATTAATTATATACCTTATCATTCTTTTTTAGTAACAAATTGATATAAGTTGTGCCTATAAAACATAATTAACAATAATTATGTGATTGCTCGCTTAGTTCGTACGAATTGTAGAGAGCCTAAACGGGGCCTACTTCACAATATGAATGATAAAGACATTTCCTCTTTTGAAAGCAGGGGGCTAAGGCGGTGGGGGTGGGTGTGGCATCAAAATGAAAACATTTCTTAGGAAATATCACCAGATATCTTCCTAGCAAATTTTGTTACTTTATCTTACAAAATGTATAAGACACAGGTATTTCCGGTATCTTTCCAAATTCAATAAGGTAACACTGTTAACATGAAAAAAACCATTATAAACAGTGTTCTTTTTTCACGCTTTCCGTGTTCGGTGACACATGCTTCTATAACTAAATCTTGAATGTTGAAATTGTTGTACATGTTTTCTAAATTTTAACTTTGATCATCTGTGACAGTTCCATCATAGTTGTTAAAAAACTCCAAAGAAATCGAGGATTGAAGCTTATGCAGTAGATTAGGAATTTTCAATATACTTGTGCAAACACACGCATACCTAGACTGTACCCATTACATCTGAGGTCCAGGGTTTTCTTTGTCGAGCTTTAGCATTAGCATTTTGTTAAACGAATCAACTCACATGTATAATTTTTAACGCAACAAATTCATAAGGTAATATTTAGTGTTAGTACGATGAAAGCAATCCAGTATATTTGATGAGCAATAATTGTGGACGTCACAAACTATCTATGTATGTGTGTTATCGATTAAGAACTTAAAGAACAAAAAAAATTATTTACTCTTTTTTATACATATGCAAATTGTATATTATTTTTTAACGCAAAAAAGGAAGCATAAGAGTGTATATATTATTTATCAGCATTGCAAGCTGAGTCGACATAGCCATGTCCGTCTATCGGTCCGTCTGTTTCTAGACCCTCAATTCTTTAGGTATTGAAACTACGGTCAATGTATTCTTTTTGTTGCATTATGTCTCTTTTGCATTTTATATCAGATCGTACAACCTTAACATATAGCAGTTTTCAAAATTAAAGATCTGTAAAATGATACGACATGCCGAAAAAATTCCTTACTTGTTATTTATGACAGATGTTCTTTACATTATTAAGTAATTTAGCATTTCCAAATAATTACTTTGAACCAGGAACTGCAAATAAAAGTTAAGTTAAAAACAAGTAAGAAGGCTCTTGTTGAGATATCCCGACTAGACGATACCCTGATCCCTATACTTCACGGGTACAGTCAGTGCTTGCAAGTATGTGTGTGTGTGAGTCTACGCGCATACAGCATAGTGCATACAAAACTTCAATGTCCCATATATCCGGTGTTTGTTATCCGATTTCGTTAAAAATTTCACAGTTTGTCATTATTTTGTTTTATTATTCAAATTGCATCTCAAAGTTTTCAAAATTCAAGATTTTTTTGTTATCGATCCCATGTGTATATCGGAAACGGGAAGAGTTATCGAAAATCGAAAAGAAACTTGTACTGCCTAGGGATTAGGCGAGCTTAAGTTCCAAATCTGGAGTCTCTAGCTCTTATAGTCTCTGAGATCGACGCGTTCATACATACGGACGGACAGACGGACAGACGGACATGGCTATATCGACTCGACTGTTGATGCTGATCAAGAATATATATACTTTATAGGGTCGGAGATGCTTCCTTCTACCTGTTACATACTTTTGCACAACTTCATTATACCCTTTTTTCCCATTTTTAATGGGATCAGGGTATAAAAATTGAAAGCCAAAAAAAGCCTCCAAGTTTAGAGGCAAAAAAAAACACATATGTTATTATGTATGGCTTTAAAACATTAAAAGTATATAATTTTAAAACTATAACTCTTCTTTTTTAATTTTCAAATAAGAATTGAATTTAAATAACTTTTGAACGGAGGGAGCTATATGTTTTGCTACTTAGATTAGTTACATATATATAGGCTGATATATTATCTAGCTCATTCCTTTTAAAGTTATGTAAATTCAGTTTTTATCTTAAATTTAAAAGAGAACACTTAAAAATCAAAATTATGGTTCAATTTTAATATAAAAATCAAAATACTTTTTTACTTTTATTATAAGGTGAACCAATAACTAAGTGCGGTTTGTCAGCAAAAGACATTACAAGTGAATTAATTGATTCGTATATCAATACCCTTATTATTTGTCTATTTTCACTATCGGTCATGTTGCTGAATAAAGTTATTTTTTGTACAGAGAAATGTGTTTTGCGGGAATTTTTATTCTATTGCTTAAATATGAATAAAGAGGCTGCAAACAATCTTTGTATTCTATTCAACACTTAGGGTGATGTTTCTCAATCTGAACGAGCATGCCTAAGTAGTTAGCATGACTTAAAAGTGACAATTCTGTTTAAAAAAACGAAGAACAACTATAAGCGGTGCCAAAGTTTGGGGACGTAGAATTGAACGCAAGGCTTGACGCAGATCCACCACATAGATTTATTATTATACTCTGATACCGAAGGTATCCCTTTAAAACTGCATCAATAATTTTAAGGCCACGCCAACCTATGACGGCTTTTTATATCGGAAATCCGCATATCTTCTTTGCAAGCTGAACTTAACTCCTTAACTCATGTTTTATACTGGATTAATATTATATTCAATTTTCGGAAAAACCCGCAAGAAACTGATTTTTACGCTTAATAATAAAACTGAATTTGATTAGTGAAAATAAGTGGTTAAATAAATGTTAAACAAGTAAGAAGGCTCTAGTCGAGATATCCCGACTAGACGATACCCTGATTCCTATACTTTACGCGTACAGTCAGTGCTTGCAAGTATATATGTGTGTGTGTGTACGCGCATACTGCATAGTGCATACAAAACTTCAATGTCCCTTATCTCCGGTGTTTCACAACCGATTTCGATACAAGTTTCACAGATTGTCATTATTTTGTTTTATAATTCAAATTGCATCTCAAAGTTTTCCAAATTCAAGATTTTGTTGTTATCGATCCCATGTGTATATCGGAAACGGGAAGAGTTATCGAAAATCGGAAAGAAACTTGTACTGCCTAGAGATTAGGCGAGCTTAAGTGCCAAATCTGGAGTTTCTAGCTCTTATAGTCTCTGAGATCGACGCGTTCATACATACGGACGGACGGACAGACGGACGGACGGACGGATGGACAGACGGACATGGCTATATCGACTCGGCTGTTGATGCTGATCAAGAATATATATACTTTATGGGGTCGGAGATGCTTCCTTCTGCCTGTTACATACTTTTGCACAAAACCATTATACCCTTTTTCCCATTTTTAATGGGATCAGGGTATAAAAAAACTATTCTTATTATACCCTGATCCCATTAAAAATGGGAAAAAGGGTATAATGATTTTGTGCAAAAGTATGTAACAGGCAGAAGGAAGCATCTCCGACCCCATAAAGTATATATATTCTTGATCAGCATCAACAGTCGAGTCGATATAGCCATGTCCGTCTGTGCGTCTGTATGTTTGATCGCGTCGATCTCAGAGTCTATAAGAGCTAGAGACTCCAGAATTGGAACTTAAGCTCGCCTAATCCCTAGGCAGTACAAGTTTCTTTCCGATTTTCGATAACTCTTCCCGTTTCCGATATACACATGGGATCAATAACAACAGAATCTTGAATTTGGAAAACTTTGAGATGATGATATGAATTATTATAAAACAAAATAATGAAAATCAATGAAATTTTTATTGAAATCGGTTAAGAAACACCGGATATATGGGACATTGAAGTTGTGTATGCAGTATGCAGTATGCGCGTAGACACACACACATACTTGCAAGCACTGACTGTGCGCGTGAAGTATAGGGATCAGGGTATCGTCTAGTCGGGATTTCTCGACTAGAGCCTTCTTATTTGTTTTTAAATGTTTTAGTAAAAACTAAAGTGGTTAGGGTCCCAGCTTGGAATCGAAAACAGATGTAAGCATATTGCATCTGACATGACAGATGACCGATTCAAATTTAATAGGTTATGTTACAAACTGTAACTCATAATTTGTTTTTTATCCACTGCTCAATTAAATCGTGTTTTTATACTTATTATTTTTTCGTTCAACTTCCGCTTGATATTTTTTAAATTCTTGTCTTTGTGAAAGAGCTGGGTGTGATGGAAGAGCCATAGGCGCATACAACTATTTTAAAAATATTTTTTTACACTTACTCATTGGTTTTAAGTTTGAATTAAGCTTTTATCAATATATCGGTAAAAATCAAGTTGTTGCTTGCGTCGATAGTGCACCAGTACTGTACCGGCGCTAGCAACAAAAACAAAACAAAATTGCATGAACTTAATTGAAAACAAAAAAAAACATAAATATATAATGCATGTGAGTAATAAATTTTAATAGCTTTAAAACGATAGTGATATGCTTTCTGTAACCGTCTGAGCTTAAGTTGCATGAGAAATTTTATTTATCTATGCATGTCTTAAAAAAATTAAAACGATAGTTCTGATTACCTGACAAACGTATTATAAACAAAAGCAACACTTCATAAAGCTGTCTGGCTTTAATTGTTTCGGCGCCGCTTTCGCTGCTTAGGTGTGTGCTGTCTAAGCTATGCATAACGTTTTGTTACTTTGGTACTGGAACATGATAACAAACGCAAACATGTATTTTTATTTGTATTCGTGTCAATGACATGGATAAACTTTTATGATACATTTTTTGACACTGGTAAATCTTTTCCTTTTTTTCAAAAAATTCAACTTCTAAGTTTTCCAAAAAAATAACATTCCTTACGCTATCAAAATCGGCTTGGCTTTGCAATCGTAATGAACGTGTTTTTTCGTACGCTTAGTTTTTTTTAAGGTTGTGCGTTTCATATCAGTTTTGTATCGCAGTTTTGTGCAAATATAAAATTGTGTGATGTTGAGTTTTATCGGTTTTTGCTAAACATAAAGTGAACATTAAATAAAATAATTTATTTACACAAACAAAGTGCAGTTCAGCTCAGAGCTTTTTTGCTCAGTTTGCTTGCTAATATTTTGTTTTTGTACTATTTTGATGCCTGCGCTCTTTAAGAAATTCTGTGCACGCTCTCAGTTTTAAATCGTTCTTTTCGTTTTTTTATGCGTTTTTTTTGTTGATGCTGATCATGGCCAAGCATACCCCGGTGTTGTAGCTTTCGGTAGGCACGCACGCACCGTTGCGATGAGTTTGGCCCCTGTTTTTGTTAAAATCGAATTTGTGCAATATTGTACCTATTACAACTATGTATGATTATCGTTTTATCTCAGTTTATCTCTTTAATAATTTGCATAAAAATTAGTATATTCTGTCTGCTATTACAATAACTATCGAGTACGCGCAAATACTAATCAAAAATGTATTTGCTGCTGGTTATGCAACGAAGTCGGGCTACTGGCCTCATCGTAGCTACTAATCTAATATGGCTATGTTAGCCTTTTTTGGAGATGAAGAAGGACATGCGATGCTTCAAGAGGCATACTCAACTCGCCTTTGAGAAAGTTTTCGGCCAGCTGCAAAAACGTGCAAAACTTTTCTGATTTCCTAAAGCGTTAAACTGCCAAAGTTGGGTGGTCTTTGGGTCTGATAACCACCGAACGCTCTAGAGCCCAAAAATAGCTCAAATAACGTACTTTCAGTCAACAAAATAGCTCTAACATACCTAAAGAACCTTATGTTAAATTATACGAGACTATAGCTACAAATCCGGCTTCAGTCGAGTATACTTAAGAGAAATTTGTAGTAAAAACGAATATTTGTTCCAAGTATTCCCCCTTTTTTAACATCTGAGGATGTCATGGTCTACATTCATGTCTAATCTATGGCGAACTTTACGGTAGAGAAATTTAAGTTCGCTTTTGTTCCAAAACCAAAGCACCATATTTTGTTAAGAATTTTGACCGGAGCACATAACAGTCTTACAGTTTCTGATAGCTAAAAAAAACTAACAGCCGGCTTCTTACTTGGTAAGAGGTCTCTCTTGTGTATTCCGATCGCCTTTCTTTATTTAATATTTATTTTAACCGATGCACGGTGGTAAAAATCGCGTACTTATCATCAAAAATTGATTTCTTATTGATAAAAGGAACTCAAAATAGCACATTTCTGTTTTATGAATTCAGGCAATTTTTTTTGGTTTTTTTAAATTCTTTAATAGTTGTCATCTTCGGAAATGTACAAAAACCAAATGGAAACTCCAATTTTAATTAGGATTTTGGTTTTTTAAAGATGATTCAATTCTAAAGAAAAAACTTTTTTCTCTTTTATACCCTGATCCCATTAAAAATGGGAAAAAGGGTATAATGATTTTGTGCAAAAGTATGTAACAGGCAGAAGGAAGCATCTCCGACCCTATAAAGTGTATATATTCTTGATCAGTATCAACAGTCGAGTCGATATAGCCATGTCTGTCTGTCCGTATGTATGAACGCGTCGATCTCAGAGACTATAAGAGCTAGAGACTCCAGAATTGGAACTTAAGCTCGCCTAATCCCTAGGCAGTACAAGATTTAGATTTTCGATAACTCTTCCCGTTTCCGATATACACATGGGATCGATAACAACAAAATCTTGAATTTGGAAAACTTTGAGATGCCATATGAATTATAAAACAAAATAATGACAATTTTATTGAAATCGGCTAAGAAACACCGGAGATATGGGACATTGAAGTTGTGTATGCAGTATGCAGTATGCGCGTACACACACACACATACTTGCAAGCACTGACTGTAGGCGTAAGGTATAGGGATCAGTGTATCGTCTAGTCGGGATTTCTCGACTAGAGCCTTCTTACTTGTTTTTTTTATAAAATTGTGTTATGTCGTTTTACTGAAGAACAACTTTTTTTTTACCTTAATTTCTAACTTTGATGGACTGCAAAAAGTACAATCCACCATGATAGCTGAAAATGCAATCGCATTTTGATTTGATGTTTAACGAAATATCACAACATTGTGCATAATTGCCATATGTACACATATTCTGAATGAGAATATACTCTGCATCCTTGGAATACGTGCAGTGTCATTCAAGGGACGAGACTGGGACCCATAAACGCATAAATAAATTGGCTCGTTTAGGCGGGAGCCATCATGAGTAATGCAAAACACATCAGATACAGATAAAGTTATAGGGTAGGCAATATCGGTTAAGCCAAGTTATAACTAAGACAAGACGAGACAAACAAGCGAATATATAAGAAACCTCATATACATTTGAAGTTCTTGGCGCAGCTCGGGCTTAAAGTCGACTGCCCCAAGAAGGGCAATGATGACACGATTGTTGGAATCACAACACGGAGGCTCTTCAACAACGATGAGGCAACTGCTCAGGTAGAAGGAATTCATCAGGATATCGTAAAAACGTTTCAGATCATGAAAAAGTTGATGCTTGCAAAAGAGTCAATTATGGCAAAGAAACCGCAAAAAAACAAACTTCACTGTCCATTAAATATTGGGTCATGGTGAGCAGCTAATCATCTCTCAGACATTTTAGATTATTTGAGGTATTAAACAAGGAATATTCACCAGAAACTTAAAGTCCTTTCAGAAATGGGATTGGCGCCTTTATTGACATGTGGTCAATTGAAAATTTTAATTTTGTATGTAACTTTTTCAGTGAATTGTGCGGCCGTTTCTTAAATATGGATCTTGTTAATGGTATCCCAAATACAGAATTCATCAGTATAAAACCAGGCTAGAATCGGTGCAAAAACAATATCTGCTCTTTGCACTCAGGTATCTTAACTGGGACATTTACATTAACTTACTTTCTTACCATATAAAGTTTTATCAATATTTTTCCTTTAGTTCTGGTCCCAGAACAATGTAAGAAGTAAACTTTTCACACAAAATGATCATTCTGGATTAATCAACCAAATAAGCTTTGCAGTTCCAATCAGTATATACCCTTCTCGGATGTAATGTTCAATCTACTTCCCACTAAATACATACTAAACCTTCTATGTGCTCTCATTAAAGATTAACCGCACACGAAGCGGTACGCTCCTCGGTCGGTCGGGCCTATCCGCGCTTTAACAAGCCGCTGCTTGAAAGTTTTTAATTTTTCCTTTACAATTTTTCTGCACAAAAACCATTATACCCATTTAACTCATTTTATGTGTTCAGAGTATAATGACTGCTGCATGATTATTTCGCATGTAATCATAAATTGCAATAAGCCCAAAAACGCATTTTTACACACTTGAAAGTCGTATATTAGTTATGTCATAAAATGTATAACTCATAGAAGGAAATGTATCTGAGCACAGTCTCTGTCTTTGGCATGCCGAAGATAGCATCCAGACCAGTTTTTTTTTAAATTGGAAAAAAAACAAATTTTAAAGAAAAGAAAAAAAGAGCAAAGAATGCCAACCTGACAGCTAATTTGGGATCTGCGGGCATAAATCGATTATCTTATCCGCCGGAGTCAATATATTATAAAATTATTTTATTACAAACTGAGAAAGCAGATTTATAGAATAAGAAAAGAGACAATATAATATTTATCTGTATATAAATATATATATATAGAATATAAATAATCGTACTTCAGACACGAATTCAGCGGTCCAAAATAGCTAAAAAACAATTCTCACTTGCATGTAACCTTGTGTAATATAATAAAAGCATGGGGAAGAAGGTTCATTTTCAATTAAAATGAGTTTTGGTATGAAAAATATTGCGTTAAAAATGTGTAAAAATCTAGTTTCAGTTGCAAGAATAATTATGTTAGGCTTCGCAAACTTAATAACCTTTTTCTCTGTTAACGAAAATAACGAATATTTTAACGGGTCATAAGTTGGATGTATTTCACTTAGACGCTTTGGTTTTTTTCAATTTGATTCTCAATAGCAATATTACACTTTTCAAATTACTGACCAATAATAAGTAAAGCGTCTTCACTAAACACTTTAATTAAAGTACTTAAGCGTTCATTGCAAGTTCCTTTTGGAATGATCTACAAACCTATACTACATTAGATACTTGGTAAATACACAATAATTCCACTAAATGTTAAAGTGAAATGATACTTTCGGCAATTGAATTGTTGGCAGTGTTTCAACTTGTAAAACTTTTAGAAAATTGGGAACAGAAGGACATCTAATGATCAAATAGCTAATTACGGATTCGCATTATCCCAATATTTTCTGGACATGTAGTTAAGACCAAAACTTCTTTTGTTTATGTTTAAAGTTTTGTTGTTACGGATCTAATTTTTATTGGGTAAGTATTGTTGTTGCTCATACTGTTAGAGAGCTTCTCTTTAAAATTGAAATGAAATAATAATATTTATTATTTTTAAAGAGTAAACTTGTATGCATAACAACTGGAAATGTATAACAAGTGGTAGCGTTGAAGTCACACGCAACCTTCCAGTAATGTGATCAATTTTTTGGGAGGAAGCTTTCAGCTTTATTCCAACAATTTTAATGAGTCTAGCTGTACATATTTGTATTTTGAGGTGATCGCTATGTTATCGATAAAAGAAAAAATGCGCGCTTATACAGACAGACGGACAGACAATCATGCTCAATTTTTATTATTTTTTTGTATTACGAAGTTTCATTTTCAAACACGTGTAAAGAAAGATAAAATACAGTTAGAGGCATTGTTTGACATAGCATTTTTGCGTTATTTGCATGTAGCTATTTTGCACGCTGTTTAATTTGACACCACAAATTAGTTTAATTTTTTTAAAATCGGTTTTATTTTTTAAATTTTTGTCATGTAGCTTTAAGCCGCTTCAAATGCGTCTTCAACGCAACATACGGTCGTCTGACCTCTGACCGTTTGTCGTTCTCTATGCAATATAGTACTCAAATTATTTTGATGAAACTTTGATTATAAACGACTTATTTTTGTGGTGATCATATGCCCCATCATTTCCACGACTGTCATTGCTTCCACACATTGACATGCTATGTATGGGGAACAACTTTGTTTTTTGAGATATTCTCACCACTCATATGGCTTCCAAAGAAACAATCGGTGAAAATAAAACAGACAGCACAGCTTTTTTTAACAGATCCTAAGCAATTCATCCGTTTCCCAAGCTTATATCTTAATATTCGCAACATGTATGTGAACATGAGGACTCCTGATTGTAAGGGTATCTTATCCGTCGTACATAAAATATTTATTATTTTACGAGGTGTACATTTTTTTTTTTGTTTTAATAAAAAATTGTTTTTTTTAAATTTACATAAGATAGTAAATGTTAATGGATAATTTTTGTTTACCATCAAAAATAGCAACTTTGTGTGTATTTAAACAGTTTAATTAAAAATTAAATAAATAAATAAAAAGCTTGATTTGAGTTTACATTAATTGTTTGATATATATATATATAATTGTTTGATAGATATATATATATATATATATATATATATATATATACTTAACACTAAGTATTGTTAAATCATTTGCATAAATAATGTCAACCTTCCTTATACCATATCTATGTTTTTTTTTGTTGGTCAGTTTTTTTTTTTAATATTTGTAAAAAAATATGTATGTAAGTACATATGCTGATAAATGTATGCTTATACTTTAATCAATACCCAACACAGTGGTGTACAAACCCTTGATAACGAGTCTGATTACAAATAAGCCCACCAGTACAAGATTGCAATGTGCGCTTAGAGTTGATTTGTTATCAAGTTGTCTTCTTAATTCAAACGTTTTATACACGTTTATATAAAAAGTTCTTACCTTTATTAGGTGGACTTAAGGCACATGGATGAGCAACAAGGTAGCAATATTGTTGACGTTGGCGTTGATTTATCCGAGTTTTACATGTCTGTCGAATGGGATATCCTTGAGGTACCGGCTGTACGGTAAGTTCTATAGTACTACACAAAACTTAAATTAATTAAGGGAAAAAAATCGATTTAAGATTTTAACTAAGATTAAGATTAAGATTTAACTCGCATGTACCCGGAGTTTTTAACGATTTAGAGGGATAAAAAAAACCATCCGATTATTTAAAAAACAAACTAAAACATTTTGTGCTAATCCTTTTCCAAGACTCCAAAAGACCGTACTTGTTTCTCTGCACATGTACAGAAGCGAAAAAACTGCAAAGCTATTTATACTCTGAACCCATTAAAAATGTGTAAAAAGTTTATAATGGTTTTGTGCAAAAGTATGTAAAAGACGGAAGGAAGCATCTTCGACCCCACAGAGAAAATGTATTATTGATCAACATCAACAGCCAAGTTGATACAGCCATGCCAGTCCGTCTGTATGTATGAAGGTGTCGATCTCGGAGACTAGGAGAGCTCTAGATTTGGATTATAATCTTGCGCAAGACCTAGTCAGTTGAAGTTTGTTTCAAATTTTCATTGGGTCAGTGATGTTTCCTTCAGCCAATTACATACTTTTCCACAAAACCCTTATACCCTTTTTACCAATTTTTAATGAGTACAGGGAATAAAAAGATGTATCAGCTGTCAGTTTAATTTCTCCCATTATACTTCTAACGATGATTAGTCATCAGCGCACTCAACGCGAAAAAAAGTTTTTGTTCAATATTCATTTTTCATATTCGTAGCAAAAGTTTCCCTAATTAAGCTCCGTAATATACATAGTAATTAACGTTTTTTTCCGGTTTATGAAAGAACAGAGCAGGTTCATAATGTGATAAAATCTCTGAAAAAGCAGTACAACCCTGCGGTTAGTCTGACATTTGAACACTTTTGGTGATCAGTTCCGATTTCAGTTTTGCTCCTACGTTCAAAAACATAAGTTTATAAAAAGAACATAAGGGAGTTTTTTGAGCTCAAAAAAAATAATTATAATTTAATAATAACATTAAAATTTGTTTTTTTTATTTTAATTTTACAAGGAATGAAAAATTTTACACGTGCTGTGATGAACCTTACCTGGATATAACTTTCAACATAACCATGCGAAGAAAAACTCTTTTTTACACTGTTAACATAATTATACCTTGCATGGGTATCTCTTTTTTAACAGTTCTGACTTTCTACTTGCCCTCAGACAGCGGGGAAAAGGTATGTATTAAGAACCTTACTTTTTAAAAATATTTTTACCACTGAAAAGCTTTTACAAAGCCTACTAATGTTAATTAATTGATTTTATAGTAATTAGTTAAGCTGATAAGTTGTAGCGCCCAAAACTTTGTAAGCATGACATTTTAATCGATATTTATTTAAGAAAGACGCCAACAGCTATTTTGCTATTCATTTTTAAAAGCAGAGGTAGATAAATAAACTACCGTTTTCAATGTCGTTGGCGTGAGCGGTGGTAACACGAAATGTTAAAAAAAAAGAAAAAAGCTTGTTTGTGAATATAAAGTTAAAATATATTATAAAATTGTTATTTTTGTACAAAAATATATTAAGTAAGATTGTTATTACAAACTTAAATTTATTTTCAGGTCACTCTATCAATATCTATTCTTATTAGTCTTCATGTGTTTTTTCTTTTGGTCGTCGAAATTATTCCGCCAACGTCGTTAGTTGTACCCTTGCTGGGTAAATACCTGATTTTTGCCATGATATTGGTTTCTATAAGGTTAGCTTTATTGTGTACATGTACATATTATAATAACAATATTTTTTTTTCAGCATTTGCGTAACAGTTGTCGTTTTAAACGTTCATTTTCGTTCTCCACAAACGCATAGAATGGCTCCATGGGTAAAACGTCTTTTTATCAACTTTTTGCCGAAATTTCTCTTTATAAAACGACCAACATATAACTTTGAAACAAGGTAAGAAAATAAAAAGTTATTTAATTATTATATAGCATTATTCCCTTTTCGGATTTTTTTGGTAATATTGGACTAATATCAGTTAGTCAATATTTTATTGACTGTCAGGATCAATGTATGTTTTTTTATAATAAGTGTAAGAACAACAAACCGCTGTCACGAATAGGTATTCATCCTGCATGTGGATAATAAAAAGTTTGAAAGAATGAGTAGAACTTAAGTTCTTAGGGTCAGCCATTTGACAGTCTCTTTAAAAGGTGAGATAGAATCGGAATCATCACGTCCGTTCTGCTTAAATCACTATTATATGCAGCAATCCTTCTATTTATACCCTGATCCCATTAAAAATGGGAAAAAGGGTATAATGGTTTTGTGCAAAAGTATGTAACAGGCAGAAGGAAGCATCTCCGACCACATAAAGTATATATATTCTTGATCAGCATCAACAGTCGAGTCGATATAGCCATGTCCGTCTGTCCGTCTGTCTGTCCGTATGTATGAGCGCGTCGATCTCAGAGACTATAAGAGCTAGAGACTCCAGATTTGGAACTTAAGCTCGCCTAATCCCTAGGCAGTACAAGTTTGTTTTGGATTTTCGATAACTCTTCCCGTTTCCGATATACACATGGGATCGATAACATCAAAATCTTGAATTTGGAAAACTTTGAGATGCCATTTGAAATTTAAAACAAAATAATGACAATCTGGGAAAATTTTATTGAAATCGGTTAAGAAACACCGGAGATATGGGACATTGAAGTTGTGTATGCAGTACACAGTATGCGCGTAGACACACACACATACTTGCAATGTGTACTAGAAGTTAGAAGTATACTAGGGGTCAGGGTATCGTCTAGTCGGGATTTCTCGACTAGAGCCTTCTTACTTGTTTTTATATGAGGTTCTGATCTTGTCAGTGAGTGTTGGTCCTCGCTTAACTCTTTTTATCAGAGCTGCAAGCCGTTCCGGAACCGAGCCCAATTGATCCGGTTGATCCGTGAACCGAATCGAATTTATTAAATTCTGTTTCCATGTTTAACTTATTAAAAAAAAAACAATTACGAAATTACCCTGAACCCTATACTTAGCGCAATAAGTCGCTGTCTCGTTACTGCCTCCAGAATCCTTTTCAAAACGCGGGCACTCAAAGAAGACGAGCCTGGCATTCTCTTCCGAGCTGCCACCGCACAATGTACACCCTGGGCTAGGGTCGCGGCCAAGACGATGGCGATATTTCCTAAAATTTTTTTTGAGCAGTTTTTCAAAAATTAATTTAATAATTTTTATTATTTTATTTTTTTTTCTCTCTTTTATTTATTGAAATTTTTATTTATATTTTATTTACTTATTTTTTTTTTTTTCTCAAATAAATAAGGAAAAAATGTATATAAACATGTCTGTTATAAAATGTTGCACATGAAAAATTTACTGGTTTTAACGGCCGTATCATCGATTTGATGAGGGTCACAATGTTGGTCTTGTTTGGAGCGGAAAAAAGATATGGCAAACTTCATGGAGACTGAGCTTGGCTTTGAGGGAGTATTCGGCCAGTTAAAAAAACTGAGCGAAAATTTCTCAATTGTGCAGAGAAACTTTAAGGAGGTAAATATCTTAAGTGATTCTCCAAAGCGCAAAAAAGCCAAGTTGGGCCGTCATCGGAACCGGTCATGTCTGAAAGTCAGCCAAACAATACTGAGACCCAAAATAAAAATAAAAATAAAGATAAAATTAAAAACAATTCTTCTGCCCCAGTCCCCAAAATTAGCGAGATACCGGATGTAAACGTAATCGTCCCCATGGATGTCGTTTCGTCTGATCCTGGTCCTTCGGCCTCTTTGGTGGTCAGTAGTGTTGACGTAGTTCAACCTAACAAACCAAACATATCCAAAGAGCCAAATATCCCTCTAGTCAAAAATACATCTTCGGTTGAAGATATAATTAAAAAATTTGTTGCCGTTCCACCGAAAAAACAAGTATTTGTTTCAAGGCTTCCCCCTGATTTGTCATCAGATGATGTCAAGGTCTACATTAGGGCCAAATCAAAAGCTAACGTCACGGTGGAAAAATTCAATTTTAAATATACTAGGAATATCTCGTCCTTTAAAATTAGTGTCTCTAGTCAGGACTTTAGCTCTATATGTTGCAAAGAGTTTTGGCCGGAGAACATTATTGTTAAGAAATATACTGCCAGAAAAAAAAATCGGCCTCCGATTGTATCCCCCACCCCAGTAGCTTTGCCTATAACTCCTCTCGATTCTGATAGTTCAAAAAACTAACAACATCCCTTGTACTTGGCTATCAGAATGTGAGAGCTATTTGTACTAAACTCAGTAGTTTATATCTTAACAGTTACTCTTTTGCTTTTCATGTCGTTGCCTTCACTGAAACTTGGTGAAGGCAAGACATTCTTAGTACTGAAGCTCTATCCAACAGATAATGTGTCCATAGAAAAGACCGTACGCTTCGACGTGGCGGAGGTGTGCTTATTGTTGTTGATGTTGATTATTCTTCGGAGACAGTAATAGTAGGTGGTTCTATGGATATAGAATTTGTTGCTGTTGAGTTGTATTTTAATGGTGTTGGTATTTTTGTTACTTGCCTATATACCCCCTTCCTTCGATAGCTCTGTTTATAATGCTCATTTGTCCGCTATTATGTCCGTTTCTTGCATGCTGTCGGATCGCGATTTCCTTGTAGTTCTTGGTGATTTCAATATTGCTGAAGTTACTTGGATTTCGTGTCCCGACTCTGGTGCCCTGACCCCCTTCGGCACAGAATGAATTCTTTTTTAACTTACTTGGGATATCATTGAATCAAATAAATGATATCCCAAATTCTCTTAATTAAATCTGGTTATTGTTTTGGATCCATCCTCCTCAACCATTACCCGATCACAACCCATATCTTATCCAGAAGATTTATACCACCCAACGTTGGAGGTGTCGATCACTTTACCGTACCGGGTGCTTGGCCCCAGTAGAAATCGCTTAAGTCGTGTACGTCAATTTCGGAAAACCGATTTTGCAAAACTTACTCGGCTGTTGGCCCTGACTGACTGGTCTATCCTCTATGGGTCTGACAATTTGGACGTGGCAATCAGTATTTTTTATAATACTTTAAATTCTTTTTTTTGATTTGTGTGTCCCTTATGGAAAGCCAAACAGGTCAATAAACTTGTGTGGTTTACCAGAGAGTTGCCAATTCTAAAAAATCGTAAATCTAAACTCTACAAGAGTTTCAGAAAATCAAGCTCTCCGTTAGCTCGTTCTGCAAACTTGATTGCTCGTTCCAATTTTTCAGTCCTCAATAGCCAATGTTACAGGAATTACCTGACTAAGTGTGATTACAGTTCCAGCAGGATCCTAAACGGTTTTTTGATTTCGTTAATGCGAAACGCAAGTCATCGACTCTACCATCTAACATATTCTTTGATGAAATGAAAGCCAACTCAGATCAGGCCATTGCCGATCTATTTGCTGAATTTTTTCAAACGACTTATAGCCGTTGTTTTCAACCAGTCGTCATGCATTACCCCTATCAGCTTAATGCCTCAAATTGCATTTTCATACCGGAAATCACAGAGAATTCACTAATTTGTGATCTTCAGGTTATTAAGCCCACATTTTCTCCAGGACCTGATGGAATACCTAGCTGTGTGCTTAGGTACTGTGCTCAGGGTTTTTTAAGACCTTTGCTTAAAATGTTTAGTTTGTCCGTGGAACTATGCACTTTCCCAAAAATTTGGAAAGAGTCGTATATAATTCCTTTGCACAAAAAAGGAAACAAATCTAATGCTCAAAATTATAGGGGTATCTCCAAGTTGTCTGCTATTCCTAAGATTTTTGAGAAAATAATAACCTCTCATCTTCAACATCTTTGTAAATCTTTGATTTCACCGTGCCAGCACGGGTTCATGAAACAAAGATCTACCACTACTAACTTACTAGAATTCACATAAAGTTATGTCTTTTTTTAGGCGAATGCCTTTTTTTAATATCTATATTCTGGATAACCTACCACTTGATCGGATTGAATTGGTTGAGGATCTGGGTATCCTAATGGACCCAAAGCTTAAGTTTGACAAGCATATTGCGACAATCACAAATCGAGCATCAAGTGCCTTGAGGTTCATTAAGCGCTGGTCGAAGGAATTCGACGACCCCTACATAACAAAAACTCTGTATATGTCTCTTGTTCGA
Source organism: Scaptomyza tumidula (assembly GCA_035044465.1). Lineage (NCBI taxonomy): Eukaryota > Metazoa > Arthropoda > Insecta > Diptera > Drosophilidae > Scaptomyza > Scaptomyza tumidula. The sequence continues at coordinate 31,022 of JAWNNW010000292.1, read as the reverse complement.
CCGATTCTCGAATATGGATCTTGTATATGGTATCCCAAATACATGATTCATCAGGATAGAATAGAATCGGTACAAAAACAATTTTTGCTCTTTGCCCTTAGGGGTCTTAACTGGGATAATAGTACTAACTTACCTCATTACCACAGTAGACTTTTACTAATAAATCTTCCCTCTCTTACTAATCGTAGAACTATGCTCGCACTTACCTTTGTTCACAAATTAATACATGGTGAAATAGATTCCCCCGTACTTATGAACCAAATTAACTTTGCAGTACCCATTAGAACTAATAGAAATTTTTCACTCATAGCCCTGCATGCTTGTTATTCTAACTATGCTAGTCATAACCCTTTTCGGATCTTATGTTCATTATATAACGATCTTTCCCACCTAATAATAACTAATACCACTTTTGCATGCTTACTAAAAAAAATTGTGTTATGTCATTTGTCTACATGTTCGCGATCATCGTAACCGCACGCTACGCGGTGCGCCCCTCGGTCGGATGGGCGGGTGGTGGGTCGCTTTGTGCGTGGGTCCGCGCGTTAACAAGCCGGTGCTTGGTATCGTTGAGCCACTTGAATGTACTGTCCGTTAGTACATCTACGTCCAATAATCTATGTCCACTAAGCAGCTACGTCGGTATAAGCCAGTGCAAGTTCCGGATTTTTGCAACCGATTTCAATAAAAAAAAGTTTTAAATAAACTGGTACTGCCTAGGAACTAGGCGAGCTTTTGGTCCACATCTGAAGTCTCTAACTCTTATAATCACTGAGATCGACGCTTTCAAACATACTTACGGAAATGACTATGTTGTCTCGGATGTGGACGCTGATTAAGAGTATACCTTAAGAGTATACCTTAGGGGGTCGAAAATGCTTTCATTCTTGCAGTTATACACTTTTTACTCATTTTCAAAGACACAGCCTATTTTGTGATTGATAAAGTGATGATTTTGTGTTATAGATTCCAAAATATGATCCGATCCTTTACACTTTTTTAGGGGCTTGCAGTTTTGCTTTTATACTCTGTATCGTTTAAGCTACACTCCATTAGTGCGTCTTTGGTGTCCCATCAACCCTACAGTGTTTCAGTCAAATTTTGTTGGTTTTTGTTATCAATCATTTATTTAAAGATAAAAACTTAAATCTTTGCTTGTGTAATGCATATAATGTAGGTTAAGTTAGATTAGAGCGGTAGTGAGAGTTTGGGTCCCTTAACTTACAAAGGCCAATAACCGGCCGTTTGTACTTCACCGGGGACTATGGCACAATTCCTACTAGCCAGCCTAAGAGTGTATGACACAGTTTGCGAGGTCATCGTCCTAGCCCGAGGCCTGAATGAAGCACAATATGCATTCTGATAAACACTGAACCAAGATAGCAATATATAATTTTGCAGAGTTTATGACAGAACAGTTGGCAGAACAGCTGAAAAACCAGTAGTTAGCTTCTTGCTTGTCAATTGATCAAGATGGTATCGCCTTTAGAGATTAAAAAGACCCTAGCTGCCGAGCATTTAAGGCCGGAAAGGCATGAAAGTCCTTCTTGTTGCTAGCAGTGATTTCGGCTTGAAAAACACTGCCGTGAGCAGTCGCTGTTGACAACTCAATTGTTTCGGATTTCTAGCTTTAAGCAATTATTATAAATTTGAATATGAAATAGTCCCCTTAGATGACTGTCTGAAAGGGAGTATTAGGAAACTTGAGGACAGCAGTAGTCCGTTGCTGGAAGTAGAGGTGAGTTTCCCACTTGGATGCTAAAGTGTCCGTTTGCGCCACTGAATTTTGTCTTTCATGCCTAGGAGAGAAATCGTCAGTACTTTTTTCCCTATTTTGTCTTTCTGCAGAATGAGTATTCTTTGGAGTTCTCTTGTGAGCTTACTTTATGGTCAGGCCTGCGGATCGCCGCACTTTAATGATCTATGATAAATTGTTTGAGAGTTGACCATCTGACTGACCTTTCGTAAGAAGACTTAGTTAGTTTTGACTCGGTTTAATTAGGACCCGTTTGATGCGTTCGCACAGAGTTTGAGATAATATACCCTAGTAGGCAATAGCAACGTCGTATGTAAAAGTTGTCACTTTGCAGCCACCTATTTTTCATGGAGCCACGCTCCAAAGGATAGGAAAGGAAAAAACTGCCACGAACCTGGAGAAAGTCGTCGATCCGAGCGTGAGCTGTCAATGATTTCAACATATAAGCAGTTTATCAATCCCATGCCCTTTAGTGTGTTGTTCAAAGCGCCATCTATGTCTAGAAAGGCTACTACTTTTTATTTTATTTTAAGGGTGTAAAGCTATGTATAGCATATGAAAAGTTGTGGGTATAGATATATCGGCTGAGTAACAAAGAAATGGGTTTTTCTTTAACGAATTTAGACTAAGGGTTGTCATCGGTCTTTTTAAGAAATCCCCCTAATGGAGTATTGGATACCAATTTTCAGAGTCTTGCAGCGTTTGTAGTGCTTTCGATGTCAGTACCACTTGAGCACTTTTCATTTTGTAAATATATGGTAAAAGGAAGCTGTGATCAGCGTCGTGTTCAAGACATCTTACCTATTTGCATGTCCCGGTTTTTAGTTTTGATATTTGGATTAATTGTTGATCCAACTAGTATTTCCAAAGGGACGGTCACCCGCGACACATCCCGTGTGTCGCAGAAAGCCTTTATTTAAATTTAAATCCAGAGTTCGCAAAATAGAAAAAGAATAGCCCCGCGACTAATACTCCGTCGGCACAATGCTGCTCCAACCTGGACTGGGGTAATTTTATAGTTTTTTGTTATTATATTATGTTATTATACTATGGTCTTTTCTCTTACGACTACAATTGGCCTGTACCCTTGGCAGAGACTTGCTTCCTCATAATTTAGAATTTCGTTTTTTTTTTGTAATTACATTTTTATCAGCAAAAGACAAGTTTATACCATGAGCCCACACATACATCTTTTCAAGCACAGACTGTACGCGTAAAGTTTAGGGTTCAGGGCATCGTCTTGTCGGGATTTCTAGACTAGAGCCTTCCTACTTGTTTTCACTTTGCGTATTGTCATGGCGACAACGAAATTGGTTTTCCAAGATTTGAATAGTTGTCGCTGCTGTTTTTGTACACTGATCCCATTAAAAATGGGAAAAAGGGTATAATGGTTTTTTGCAAATGTATGTAACAGGCAGAAGGATGCATCTCCGATCCCATAAAGTATATATATTCTTGATCAGCATCAATAGTCGAGTCGATATAGCCATGTCCGTCTGTCCGTCCGTCTGTCCGTCCGTCCGTCTGTCCGTATGTATTAACGCGTCGATCTCACAAACTATAAGAGCTAGAGACTCCAGATTTTGAACTTAAGCTCGCCTAATCCCTAGGCAGTAAAAGTTTTTCGATAACTCTTCCCGTTTCCGATATACACATGGGATCGATAACAACAAAATCTTGAATTGAAAAAAAAAAATGAAAATCTGTGAAATTTTTATTGAAATCGGATAATAAACACCGGAGATATGGGACATTGAAGTTGTGTATGCAGTATGCGCGTACACACATACACACACATATACTTGCAAGCACTGATTGTACGCGTAAAGTATAGGGATCAGTGTATCGTCTAGTCGGGAAATCTCGACTTGAGCCTTCTTAATTGTTTATTATACCCAGATCCCATTAAAAATGGGAAAAAGGGTATAATGAATTTGTGCAAAAGTATGTAACAGGTAGAAGGAAGCATCTCCGACCCTATGAAGTATATATATTCTTGATCAGCATCAACAGTCGAGTCGATATAGCCATGTCCGTCTGTCCGTCCGTCTGTCCGTCCGTCTGTATGTATGAGCCAACCGATCTCAGAGACTATAAGAACTAGAGACTCCAGATTTGGAACTTAAGCTCGCCTTAACCCTAGGCAGTACAAGTTTGTTTCCGATTTTCGATAACTCTTCCCGTTTCCGATATACACATGGGATCGATAACAAAAAAATCTTGAATTTTGAAAACTTTGAGATGCAATTTGAATTATAAAACAAAATAATGACAATCTGTGAATCTTTTATCGAAATCGGATAATAAACACCGGAGATATGGGACATTGAAATTTTGTATGCACTATGCTGTATGCGCGTACACACACACACACATACACTTGCAAGCACTGACTGTACGCGGAAAGTATAGGGATCAGGGTATCGTCTAGTAGGGATATCTCGACTAGAGCCTTCTTACTTGTTTTTGCTTGTGGCTATGCTGAGCCGCTGTATACGTATGTAAACGAATTTGGTTCCTATGTTGGGATTAGACTGGGGTTCCCTGAAGTAAAATAAGATTTAAAGAAAAAAACAAAAAGATTTTACGATTAAATAGAAAGCGACGGTCATCTGCAGTATATCAGTTTAGTGCAAAAATGTAAAAATGCCAACGTCCTACACTAGTTAAGTAACAAGTTCTGCTATTCATGTATATATACAAATTCATTAAAAAACTTTGCAACTGTTTTAATTTTTCAGTAAATTGCTGTTAAAGGACGCTCACGCTTGCTTTTACCCATACTACTCGTCAACTAATATTGATCGCCTTGTTTGTGCTGGGTTTAGTAACACGGCATCAAAAGAAGAACTTACGACCCAAAGGTAAAAAAAAAACCTGTAATTAATCTTCAAATAATAAATTAAATTCGCTGGTGTTTGAAAAAATTCAACAAAATTCAAAATTCAATTAATTGTTTTTTTATAAATGACTAAATTACAAGTGTGATTCAGTTGCAAATGTTTGCGTGATCTGTTTTCCATGACATTTTTTTTTAACTCAACAGCTTAACAAGTACGGGGCCTTTTGGAGGAAGTTGCCAGGTTCATGGACCGTTGCCACAACTTACGCATTCTAGTTCGGATGATATAGCAACTGTTCCTGACTTAGATATTGGTCAGTCTGGAATTAAAAGTCCAACTTTGTGCAACCCAGCTTTTTCCCATTCGAAATGCCCACCAAGAGTTCATCGTACCTGTTTTTGCGTACGATTTATAGCAGAGCATACTAAAATGCAGGAGGATTCTACCAAAGTAAGAAAAAAAAAATTAAACAAATAAATTGATTGTTCGGCTTCGACCAACAATTGTATTTGCAAATGGTTTTCTTTTTTATTTAAGGTCAAAGAAGACTGGAAATATGTTGCAATGGTGTTGGATAGACTCTTTCTATGGATATTTACTTTAGCAGTTCTGGCAGGTACTGCTGGAATAATTTTGCAAGCACCAACTTTGTATGATGATCGAATTCCTATAATCGAGCAGAAAGATTTAGAGTTTTCAGGAACTTCAGCTGGACGCTGCAGGCCTTCGCAATAGCGTTTTAATTTAAAAACAGGATTTGTTTTATAAAACTTTTAACTCTTCTAACTTAATTTATATGAGCTCTCTAACTGAGCAAGATCATGAAATAGATGTATTTTACAATTGCAACGAACATTAATTGTAGTGTGTGCCAACGAATTAAAATTATTAAGTAAGAACGAAAGAGCGAGAGTTTTAACAGAGTCGTGAGACTATAACGATATTTTAAAATGTGTAAAATCCGCATAACAAAGGAAAGGCACTGCTGTCTGAAGAATTATAATTTTATTGTTGAAAAAATGAGAAAGTTTAAGAAGCAAGGATTTGATGATCGAAACTTGCCGAACGCCAATTTTTTTTTAAGCTGGAGACTTGAACCTTTGCAATTTTTTTTCATTTATCGAACTAGTAAAACGGCTCTAGGAGATACTAAGCCCCAGACTGTAAGCTTTCCTCGCTTTGTTTACTTTATTTAGTTAATTTTATTTATTATTTAAAATTTGAATTGTTCACTGTATCGACTTGAAAAAATAAAAACAAACATAAAGTTTTGTTTGTTGATATTCCGGTTTCCGAAGTACACGATTCGACAAGAAATAAAATCGGTTAAGAAATGCCGGAGATATCGAAGATTAAAGTTAACCCTCCGTTTTCACATATTTTGATTGACGATCAAAATGCCCTTATAATTATCTATCTGGTACGGATCCTTTTGTTATAAAGGGGAAGGAAAAGTTAAAAAAAGTCGTGTAAATTGCGTTTTTCTGTTATATTAACTGTTAAAAAGTCAAAAGGCTGGACCCATGTGTTAAAGTGTGTATTAAGTTCAGCATTACTGCAGTACTGCCTGAACTTTCTGTACGCGTGCTGTCTAGGTCAAAGTGAGGCTTAGTAGGTCTATTTTCGACTAGAGCCTTCGTGTTTCCTTTAAGCTATAATTTTAGGGAAACTGATCCTAGATCCCATCAAGTAGGAAGTACTACCAATAAAGTGTTCAGTAGTCAAAAACCATTTTGTATATTATAAAATTCGAACTATTAAATATGATTAAATTTACGTTAATTAAATTTCTAAAAAGCAAAGAATCTTTGGTCTCTTGTCTTTGAAAATGAAATTATGTTTCAAAAATTAACAGAAATCAAAACGAAAACTAAAAAAAAAATAAAAATCATCTTTTGTAGCGTACAAATATTTAAAGTATATGGGACATATTTTAGGAACTTGTTTCAACTTTTCGGGGCATAAACATAAATACCCACCCTATATATATATTAACATAACACAAAAAATAGATGGAAGTACGATGCTATTCTCAATTGCAAAATTATTATTTTGTTATTTCAGGTTAACTTGTAAGATCATTATTTATGCGTTATATAAACCCAATACTAAGCAACTAAACACATATACTATATTCTATGTTCCTTTTAACTTCATCGGTATTCGAATATTTATTTATTTATGTCTTATCCAATGTGTATTTATCAAGGTAGCATTAGTCTTGCCTTGATCTTAGCAGTCGAATTAATGTTGAGAAAATAAAGTTTTGTAATGGCAAACCTAATATAGTGAAAAAAAAAATTTTTGTAGAAATGGACAAACCGGCCTTTACCGTTAACTAATTTGTGTTGTCATAGAAAACCTTTTTTGATTGTAATCGAGACACTGTCAATGACTTATTTATACAAACATTACACATTAAGAAATCATGCATACCATATTGTATGTACTAATGTATATGCATGTATGTATATACAAAATGTTGTGTACTAGCTTAAAACTAGCTTACAAAAGTGAAATAGAAAGTTAACATTATAATTAATAAGATACATGTTTAGTTTTAAGTACATTCGTATTTGTTATTAAATAAAGTTAACTTAAAAAATTATAGTTGTATTTGACTTAACTTATTTATTTATTATTTTATTATTTCTTACTACTTTGGGCTTTATCTTTATTTAAAAAAAATAAATGTACTAAAAAAATAACGCAAAATCATCAACTAAAACGAAACCCAGTGTTATCTAGAGCATAACAAGTGATTCAGTTGACAAAAAAAAAACAGAAAAAACGTATAACGTGCAAAGAATTTAGCATACCCTTACAGACCAGAGTCGGTTGCCGTTGTTTAGAAAATTTGTAGAATGTTATTAATTTTTTGTCAATAAATAAATAGTGTAAATGGTTTTAGTCAGCAAACAAATCCATTTACAAGAAATCGTTTTTGCTTTACGCTAAACTCGTTATGTATATTAGCAAAGCAAAAAAATTGGCTGATAAAGATATTAAAGGGCCCGATACAAATTTCAGCAAAAATGTATAATGCTCTTTGGAAAATAGTAAGAAATAAATCACATCGCTATAAAAAAAAGAGACTGATTAAGAAGCGAATCTTTTTAAAAAGTCAGTATGAAAAAGAACTATCTCTCGAAACAATTCACTGAAATGACTTTCATTAAAGACAATGGTTTGGGCCAAAGCATAAAGTTTGTATTACACTTTTGTCTGCTCGTCTTAGGCCAAAATTGTGTTATTGCCAGGGATAAGACAAATTTTAATATAAAGGATATTTTAACTACTCATATGATGCCTTTAGATATCTTCAATGAGCACTTTAACGAAAGGCTTCAAATAAGGTGCACAAAAGACTTGCATTCGGGCTTACACACAATGAATTACCACAGGTAGATGATATCGTGAGATATTTAATTTAATTATAATCTTCTGATGTTACATTAATTTGATTTTGTCTTCAGAAAAATGATGCAACAGTACATGGCGTCAAGTTACCTGTCTAATCAAATATTAAGTTGGAACATACACAGTAATGAACTTAAAGTAGAAAAACGCTTTGGCAAATTTCAAAATGCATCAAAAAACTTTAATACGTTTCACTTTCCAAAGAAGTCCTTTAAAACACTACTTTACGACGATGGGTCTGCAAGGTATAAAGCTTGGTTAAGAAGGTAAGTTTAAGTTTTCCATTAACCTATTTAAAACAAGTGAAAACTTGGCAGTCGGTCGTAACCGACTAATACCTTTATTGAACATGTAGTTCTGGCCTGGCATCAAAATCAGCAGATCTAAGAAAGACGTTATCAGTTGTCTTTTTTAATGCTAGTTTAAAATCATGGAAAATAAATGAACTCCTGTTTAAAAAATAAATATTTTTTTCAAACCTGAATTTTTTATCTTTTTAAATTTTAATTGGAATAACTTAACGTAATGTATTTATGGACTAACTCATTATTTTTTATATTTAAATGGGTAAAGTATCCTTCCTAATCCTAGTTTCTCTGTTGCACATTGAGGCGTGAAACTTTAACTCTAACTGGAAAACTATAGGGTCTTTCAATAAGGGCGGGTAGATGTTGAAATGGAATAAAACAAGTTGTGTGTGAGGTATTAACAAAATTATTATTATATTAGTATGAAATATGTCATCATTCAAATACCCGCATCAGTTTCTTATGGTGGCACGAATTCGAGTGGTCCAATTTACAATGACTCTTCCGCATAGATCGGGCGGATGGTCTGTGTTATTTTCACCTTTAGGGCATCGGTCGATTGCGGTTAATTTGAATAGACCTGCGACTTTAAGAAACCCCGCAGGTAAAGGTCTATCGGGGCCAAATCGCATGATTTTGGTGGCCAATTCACATCACCCCTGCGAGAGATAACCTTACCCTCAAATCGTTCATGCAGAATGTCAATCGTGGCGTCCACTGTGTGGCACGTAGCACCGTCCTGCTGTAACCACATGTCGTCTAGTTCCAATTTGGGCCATTAGAAATTGGTTACCATCGCTCTGTAGCGCTTGCCGTTGACAGTGACCGCCACACCAACGTCGTTTTCAAAAAATGACGGACCAAACGACTGCCTCACGTTCTGCTTTACACTTTCACGGATCACCCTGATATTCTCGGCCGATCTTGCGTTCCTTAAACGTACGGGTGTTGGCTGATAGTTTACTGAAGTCTGAAATTTGGCCACCAAACGTTGAAGAGTCGACTGTGAAGGGCCACCACGTCTATCGTAAAATGGGCACAATGAGCGCAACGTTTGTATTAACGAACACTTATTTTGATAATAAAGTTTTATCATTTGAACGTGCCGTTCAATCGAGTAACTTTCCATGATGATTTGGCATAAGCAACTAAAAATTTGACAGATGTAACCAAAACAAAATGGCCGCCACGTGCCGCCAAAATCTACCCGCGCCAATTGTAACACCCTTTAGCATTAACTTGCCTTCGTACCACTGTGAGCTTTTAACAATCATCCTTCTTTTTCGGATCGCAGAACATTTCAAAGTGTAATCTTTTAACACAAACCAATCATTTTATGCTTCTAATAAATCAATCAAATTAGGTTTTTTAGTTTTAAACAGAAATGTTAGAAATTGATTACCTTATTATAACACGAATCCATAAAATATGTAAATAGTAACGTTACATAAACCATATTCCTGATCAATTTGAACACCCGAGTCGACTTAGCCACGTCAATTTTGTCCGTATGTATGGCCGTCCGTCTGTCGGTAGGTATGTATAATTGCTTAAATCTCATAGACTACCAAATAGGGCTTTTAACTGCTTTGTTACCGTACATCGGTCGCTCACAAAATCTTTTGCCACTGGTCCGTAAGTTCTAGCCCGTAAATAAACTAATTAATAATTAGGTGTTTTAGTAAATTTAGTTTATATTTACTTAACAAAAGCGATAAAAATTGAAAGAAAACAAGTAAGAGGGCCTGAACCCTATAATTTACGCGTAGAGTCAGTGCGTGCAAATATATATATGCAACGACAATGTAATCTAAAGACGGGAAAATAATTACCCCGCTTTTTTTACAGTTAGTAAACGAGCTCTGTACAATAGCACCTATTTCCCCGGCATACGATATTCGTATTTTCGTTCATTGCGTATACATTTCTGTCTGCCGCCGTGTATGAATTTGTTTTTGTTTTGTGTATGGACTGCTCATGCTTGTCGTGTGCATGTCTACGTTTACTTCTCGACCTGCCGCTATATTTGCATTTTTTTTGTTTTGTGTATTGACTGCTCATGCTGTGTCGTATGTGTTCGGCACTGTCTGGTTGCTGAAAACCTCATATGTACATACATATGTACATACAGTTTGCCAACTATTTGTTTACAATATGTGAAACTTTTTGATTTTTTCGCTTTAGAGCTATAGGGAGACACTGGTTGTTGTGGAAAATTTTTATTTTTATTTTTTATAAGTAATTCAGTCAATTATCTCTTAAACCTATTAAACAGAACTTAGAAAACATTAACATTAACAAAGAACAATTAAAAATACTAACACGCCACTAAATTCAACTGCCAACTAAATGTTTACACACCCACGTTTTTGGTGCATTTTCGGTGTAAAATTCGTATGAAATTCGTATGTACAGTTACATTTAATTAAATTAAAAATGCTTAGAATCATAAAAGTCCAAATTTTTTTGCGCAGATCGCTTGCCAATGAAATGAAGAATGATTGTATAATTACCATATCTCGATTGAATGTGGCCTATATCCATCCACGTACCTACAAAAAAAAAACGACACCAGCCGTTGAAATCCCTTGAAAATTCAACTGCTGGTGCCGTTTTTTTTTTTATTGGTACGTAAAATGGATATAGGCCACATTCTCGAGATATGGTGATTATACAATCATTCTTCATTTCATTGGCAAGCGATCTGCGCAAAAAAATTTGGACTTTTATGATTCTAAGCATTTTTAATTTAATTAAATGTAACTGTACATACGAATTTCATACGAATTTTACACCGAAAATGCACCAAAAACGTGGGTGTGTAAACATTTAGTTGGCAGTTGAATTTAGTGGCTTGTTAGTATTTTTAATTGTTCTTGTTAATGTTAATGTTTTCTAAGTTCTGTTTAATAGGTTTAAGAGATAATTGACTGAAGTACTTATAAAAAATAAAAATAAAAATTTTCCACAACAACCAGTGTCTCCTTATAGCTCTAAAGCGAAAAAATCAAAAAGTTTCACATATTGTAAACAAATAGTTGGCAAACTGTATGTCTTTATCAGAGCTCACGCAAAAGCAACTTTAGAGTATCTCAAATAAAAAGCAAACTAATTATTTGATACTTTTGGAATTGCTGGGCTGCTGGTTATTTTGCCTAAAATGGTATAGCTGCTAGAAATGTTTAAGTTGAAAATACAAAATTATGTTTTGCCGATGGCAAATTAATGTATAAATCAAACATTTATTTCATTTAAAACAAATGTTTTTTTAATTTTTAAATGTTGTTGATTTGCCGATCGCCAAACGGATTCAGGGTGGCTTAGGCCTAGGTCCGTATTTGTGTGTATGCATGTGAGTTTTGTTTGGATTTGTTATTGCTTTGCTGTTTAGAGTTTGTCGTAGGTCATGGTCTGTCTGTACATGCAGAAAGCCTTCTTACTTGTATTGTAAAAGTTTGTTGTTGCCGATCAATGAGTATGTACATACATATGTATGTTTGTGTTTGTATGCTCGTTGGTGTCGAAGGCAAATCGTCTGCAGCTTGCCTGCTGCGTATGGGCTTGGGCCGTCGTTTTGTGTATTCATGTGTCTGAGTCTAACGGGAAAAAGGCAAAACGCAAAAGAACAAACAACAACAACACGTGCCGGTTGTCGTTGCTGAAACGCAACCGCTGCTCAATGTGTTTTTATACCCTTTATTACAATAATCAATACAAGGCAATGCAATTATTAATGTATATATGTAATACACAGACAAGTATTTGAAAGCTAAATGTGTTTATTTTATGGTTAGTATTAGTTTTGTATTAAGTCATTTTAATCGTGTTCAATATGTCATTTATGATCTACCTAACTCCTAATATATACACACGTATATGTATGATAGCAGTCACAGTTAAGTATCACACGATTAGCCATACAATTGCACAAAGTTCATATAAAGTCTATACTACCCACCCATTTGAGTCATAGCAAGCAGACAGAAGCAAAATTCGAATATTTAAAATCTCATCTTCGGCCACCACACAACGGCACAATGAAATACAGCAACAACAAATCTTCGTCTGGCGCATCGCACGCAATATCGTATTCAACAATATCGTAATACGGTAAGGTGCTTACTTCAGGTTTTATCGTTTCTGTTTTACGATCAGGAGTAGCTATCATCGCGTCTTTAGATTATATCGTTTTTGATATATATATGTGTGTGTGTACGCATATTCTGCATACTATATATTCAACTTCAATGTTCCATATTTCCGGTGTTTCTCAACCGATTTCAATAAAAATTTCACAGATTTTCATTAGTTTGTTTAATGTTTCAAACACCGTCTCTAAGTTTTCCAAACTCAAGATTCTATTGTTATCGATCTCATGTGTACATCGGAAACGGGATGAGTTATCGAATATCGAAACTTTTACTGCCTAGGGCCAGAATATGTTCCAAATCTGGAGTCTCTAGCTCTTATAGTGTTTGAGATCGACGCGTTCAAACCTACGGACAGACAGACTGACGGACAGAAGGACATGGCTATATCGACTCGACTGTTGAGCCTGATCAAGAACATATACACGTATACTTTTTGGGGTCCGAGATTCTTCCTTCTGCCTGTTACATACTTTTGCACAATGCCATTTTTTATACCATTTTTAATGAGTTTAGGGTATAAACAATTGATTATACTAATAAGTAATAGTAATAGTACTAGGAAGGGAAGTCGCAGGAGACTTAAATATGCCTTCAAAATTATTGCACGATTGAACGACAGATCCAGGTAGTATTTTGCGTGAAACGCGTCGCGCAATCAAATACAAATCATGCATGCGAGTGAAATTTTTTATATTTGTGGACGTAGATGTACTAAACGAGACAGTACATACAAGTGGCCCAACGATACCAAGCACCTGCTTGTAGGCGCGCGGACCCAAGCATTAAGCAACCCACCTCCCGCCCAACCGACCGAGGGGCACATCGTTTAGCGTACGATTACGATGATCGCGAACATATAGACAAATGATACAAAACTATTTTTTGCCTGTGAAGTGAAAAAACATACATTTTTCTTCACGCGAAAACACTTTCTTTACAGACTGTATATTCCGCTTGTTTATATGTAATCAAAGTCGTCTCGTCTAAGGTATAATTTAAATTAACTGATACCGCCTTCCCCATAAAGTGATGTGTATCTGATGTGTTTTCCATTACTCGTTTTTGTGGGCCCTGCCTAAACGAGCTAATTTAGTTTATGAGTTTTCCCAAACCTAGTCGCGTCCCTTATATGATACTGCACGTGTTCCAAGGATGCAGGTTACAGTGTCAATCATAATCTGTGCTTACACTAGCACAATGTTGTGATATTGCGTTAAACATCAAATCAAAATGCGATTGCATTCCCAGCTTGCATTGCTTTCTTCTTCATCACATCAATATATCAGCAAACCGCTCGTACTCAAAAAAAGCAAATAGGGCTATCCCATATTTAGATATTTTGTGTAAAAATATGTAATTAACAATATTTATACCAGAATGCAGGACAAGGTGGGAGGAACTCTTCTGGGTCAATCAAAGTTGGAACATAAGATATAAAAGTAGTACTTTGTAATACGATAGTTTCTGTTCAAAAACTCGTTTTATTTGCTCAAAATACATACCAATTCAAGAGATCATTAAAAGAAATTAGTAGGACAAAATAAATATATTATATTGAAAGAATTGGCAAATTTACAACATTTTGCTCTTACAGTTGCCTTCAGCTGATTGCAAGCAAGCAATAAAATTGATACAGCATCTTTTAAAGAATAAGATTTTTAAAACTGAGTGATGTCATCCCAACAGCTAGTAATAAGAAATGCTTTTTGTATTACAGCCTACTATTGCGAGTAATATTTTGATCCTAAGGCTGAATCAAGGGCAAGACATTTAGTGAAAAACACGGATATAGAGCAGTAAGCAGTTTAAAGCTCATATTCAGAGAGAAGACATGGTGCGTTGTCAACCAATATCTTTAGTTTGTTGACCCTTCTGTTGCAAAAACTTTTGAACCTAAAAACGAAGAAAAACTATATTAAGCAAGATTGAATTTAAGTGTTCCCTGAGGAACGAAACAGTTGTGAAACCATTGTTTAAAAATGTCTACAGTCCTTAAGTTCCTTTAGTCTACCGGGAAGTCATACGACTTAAGGGAACGCGAGTTCTTTGGTTTGACTTTATACTAAGCATTTACGTTAGCGTGGGCAAGAAAATTTATTCTTGCCTTCTTAGCAACTTGGCTCCACTAAGTTTTTTCAGGGAGTATTTTTTAAAACAAACCTGTTTCGTATAAGGAGCTGGCATGAAATTATCTACTGTTTCCTCAATACTCTCGTTTTTTTTTTTGCATTTTTCAGCATTTACCCACTGACTGGACAGTTTTATTGCGTTGCTCCACAAACCAGTTGTGTAATGCGGGATTATATGTCTTTTCAAAGAGTCTTTTTCTTAGATGTATTGCATTTCGTTTCCTTTTGTTTATTCCCGGAATTGTTGATTTAGCCACACTATACTTTTTTTCCAAAGATGAAATGTTAACTCCCTTCTCCAGTTTTTTCAACAATTTCCAACTTTTCTTATAACAAAAGGTATTTCCGCGAAGACATGATGCCTTTTTGAGGTTTTTTCCAGAAACTTAAAAAATACACATAAAAACAGCCCATTATCAGCCACATTCGGTTTGCAAGCGACAAAAAACATACCTTCTAAGAACGATACCAAGCACCGCCTTGTTAACGCGCGGACCCAAGTAGAAAGCGAGCCACCTCCCGCCAGTCCGACCGAAGACGCACTGCGTAGACATAAGACTAGTTTTTTATGGGAGCAAGTAGGTGTGGCACTATGTAGGAAAGGTTGTTAAAGAATGCATAGAGGAACAATATATAACAATATAGAACAGATATAGTTAAAAAATTTCTAGTATTTTTAATAGGAACTGCAAAGTTAATTTGGTTGATAAATACAGATGAATTTATTTCACCATTAATTAGTTTGTGGAAAAGGTTATTCCAAGCATTGTTATGCGATCAGAAAGATTTATTAGTAAAATTCTACTATGGTAAAAAGGTAAGGTAATGTTATTAACCCAGTGAAGACCCCTGAGTGCAAAGAGCAGAAATTGTTTTACACCGATTTTATTCTATCCTGATGAATCCTGTATTTGTGATATCATATACGAGAACCATCAAGAATCTGTCGCACAAGAGAAATATATATGCTTTCAAAATCTTGTTCATATCCTAGAGGTTTTATATTATTATTATTGGACGTAGATGTACTAACGGACAGTACATTCAAGTGGCCCAACGATACCAAGCACCGGCTTGTTAACGCGCGGACCCACGCACAAAGCGACCCACCACCCGCCCATCCGACCGAGGGGCGCACCGCGTAGCGTGCGGTTACGATGATCGCGAACATGTAGACAAATGACATAACACAATTTTTTTTAGTAAGCATGCAGAAGTGGTACTAGTTATTAGGTGGGAAAGATCATTATATAATGAACATAAGATCCGAAAAGGGTTATGACTAGCATAGTTAGAATAACAAGCATGCAAAGCTATGGGTAAAAAATTTCTACTAGTTCTAATGGGTACTGCAAAGTTAATTTGGTTAATAAGTACGGGGAAATCTATTTCTCCATGTATTAATTTGTGAACAAAGGTAAGTGCGAGCATAGTTCTACGATTAGTAAGAGAGGGAAGATTTATTAGTAAAAGTCTACTGTGGTAATGAGGTAAGTTAGTACTAATATCCCAGTTAAGACCCCGAAGGGCAAAGAAATTTTTTTTGTACCGATTCTATTCTATTCTGATGAATCATGTATTTGGGATACCATATACAAAATCCATATTCGAGAATCGGTCGAACAAGAGACATATACAGAGTTTTTGTTATGTAGGGGTCGTCGAATTCCTTCGACCAGCGCTTAATGAACCTCAAGGCACTTGATGCTCGATTTGTGATTGTCGCAATATGCTTGTCAAACTTAAGCTTTGGGTCCATTAGGATACCCAGATCCTCAACCAATTCAATCCGATCAAGTGGTAGGTTATCCAGAATATAGATATTAAAAAAAGGCATTCGCCTAAAAAAAGACATAACTTTACATTTACTGCAATTGAGATGCAGCAAATTTGAAAATTGTCTAAGTCACTTTGCAGTCTATGACCAGACAGAAGATTTGCAGCTGGCATGCATAATTTCACATCATCAGCATACATCAGCACCCGTGAGTGGTTTATTACGGACGGAAGGTCGTTTATAAAGAGTGTAACTAATACAGGTCCAAGGTGACTCCCTTGTGGAACACCAGAAGTAACCTGGACCGCTTTAGAAACTGAGCCATTAAAACAGACTCTCTGCGTTCTAAAAGTTAAATAATCATGAATCCAAAGATCAAGATTATTGGGAAAGCCCAAAAGTTTAAGTTTATGTATTAAAAGTAGGTGTTTAACAGAGTCAAAAGCCTTACTGAAATCGGTGAAATTAACATCAGTTTGCAATTTGTCTTCAAAGCCCTTAATAACAAATGATGTGAATTCTAGTAAGTTAGTAGTGGTAGATCTTTGTTTCATGAACCCGTGCTGGCACGGTGAAATCATAGATTTACAAAAATGATGAAGAGAGAGGTTATTAGTTTCTCAAAAATCTTAGGAATAGCAGACAACTTGGAGATACCCCTATAATTTTGAGCATTAGATTTATTTCCGTTTTTGTGCAAAGGAGTTATATGCGAATCTTTCCAAATTTTTGGAAAAGTGCATAGCTCCACGGAAAAACTAAACAATTTAAGCAAAGGTTTTAAAAGATCCTGAGCACAGTACCTAAGCACATAGCTTGGTATTCCATCAAATCCTGGAGAAAAAGTGTTTGCTTAATAACCTGAAGATCACAAAGAAGTGAACTCTCAGTGATTTCCGGTATGAAAATGCAATTTGAGGCATTTAGCCGATAGGGGTAAGGCATGACGACTGGTTGAAAACAAGGGCTATAAGTCGTTTGAAAAAATTCAGCAAATAGATCGGCAATGGCCTGATCTGAGTTGGCTTTCATTTCTTCAAAGAATATGTTTGATGGTATAGTCGATGACTTGCGTTTCGCATTAACGAAATCAAAAAACCGTTTAGGATCCTGCTGAAACTGTAATCTACACCTAGTCAGGTAATTCCTGTAACATTGGCTATTGAGGACTGAAAAATTGGAACGAGCAATCAAGTTTGCAGAACGAGCTAACGGAGAGCTTGATTTTCTGAAACTCTTGTAGAGTTTAGATTTACGATTTTTTAGAATTGGCAACTCTCTGGTAAACCACACAGGTTTATTTGACCTGTTTGGCTTTCCATAAGGGACACACAAATCAAAAAAAAGAATTTAAAGTATTATAAACAAGTAAGAAGGCTCTAGTCGAGATATTCCGTCTAGACGATACCCTGATCCTTATACTTTACGCGTACAGTCAGTGCTTGCAAGTATGTGTCTGTTTGTGTACGCGCATACTGCATACTGCATACACAACTTCAATGTCCCATATCTCCGGTGTTTCTAAACCGATTTCAAAAAAAATTTCACAGATTTTCATTATTCTGTTTTAAAATTGGCATCTCGAAGTTTTCAAAATTCAAGATTTTGTTGTTATCGATCCCATGTGTATATCGGAAACGGGAAGAGTTATCGAAAATCGAAAACAAACTTGTACTGCCTAGGGATTAGGCGAGCTTAAGTTCCAAATCTGGAGTCTCTAGCTGTTATAGTCTCTGAGATCGACGCGTTCATACATACGGACGGACAGACGGATGGACAGACGGACGGACAGACGGACGGACAGACGGACATGGCTATATCGACTCGACTGTTGATGCTGATCAAGAATATATACACTTTACGGGGTCGGAGATGCTTCCTTCTGCCTGTTACATACTTTTGCACAAAACCATAATACCCTTTTTTCCCATTTTTAATGGGATCAGGGTATAAAAATACTGATTGCCACGTCCAAATTGTCAGACCCATAGAGGGGAGACCAGTCAGTCAGGGCCAACAGCCGAGTAAGTTTTGCAAAATCGGTTTTCCGAAATTGACGTACACGACTTAAGCGATTTCTACTGGGGCCTAGTACCCGGTAGGGAAAAGTGATCGACACCTCCAACGTTGGGTGGTATTAATCTTCTGGATAAGATATGGGCTGTGATCGGGTAATGGCTGAGGAGGATGGATCCAAAACAAAAACCAGATCAAGCATTTTATTAAGAGAATTTGGGATATCATTTATTTGATTCAATGATATCCCAAGTAAGTTGTTCAAGAATTCATTCTGTGCCGAGGGGATCAGGGCACCAGAGTCGGGACACGAAATCCAAGTAAGCAAGTTCAGCAATATTGAAATCACCAAGAACTACAAGGAGATCGCGATCCGATAATAGCGGACAAATGGGCATTGCAAACAGAGCTATCGTAGGAAGGGGGTATATAGGAGCAAGTAACAAAAATACCAACACCATTAAAATACGACTTAACAGCAACAAATTCTATATCCATAGAACCACCTACTATTACTGTCTCCGAAGAATAATCAACAGCAATAAGCACACCTCCGCCACGTCGAAGCGTACGGTCTTTTCTATGGACACAGAATCTGCTGGATAGAACTTCAGTATTAAGAATGTCATGCCAAGTTTCAGTGAAGGCAATGACATGAAAAGCAAAAGAGTAACTGTTAAGATATAAACTACTGAGTTTACTACAAATACCTCTCACATTCTGATAGCCAAGTACAAGGAATGTTGTTAGTTTTTTGAACTATCAGAATCGAGAAGAGTTTTAGGCAAAGCTACTGGGGTGGGGGATACAATCGGAGGCCGATTTTTTTTTCTGGCAGTATATTCATTAACAATAATGTTCTCAGGCCAGAACTCTTTGGAACATATAGAGCTAAAGTCCTGACTAGAAACACTAATTTTAATTTTTCATTCACTATTTTAAGGTGTTCAAACTAACCCAGACACGACGTAAAAAAGGAACAAGTAAGAAGGCTTTAGTCGAGAAGTCCTAAACTCTTTACTTAGCGCGTATTACAGTCTCTTAGATCGACAACTTCGTACATAAAGCCGGACATTGCTATATCGACCAGCATCTCTGGTCTTCTTCCTGTTACATAGTTTTGCATAAAACTGTTATACCTTTTTTCCCATTTTCAATGGATTGAAAGGGTTCAGATTTTTTATCTTAAGAATTGAATCATATTTCAAAAACATTATTCCCAAACATGACATCTGAAACCAAAAATCTAATAGCTTGAAAAAATATCCACCTTAAAAACACTGTAAAAACCAAAATAATTGTCCAAATTCAATAAAAAACAAAATTCCCGATTCCGGCTTCTGTGCGGCGATGGATTGATTTGAGTCCGGATTCGTACGTGATTGTTAGTAAATTTATGTTCAAACATGGAAGAACAATGGCATATTTTACATTTCGAATCCGAGGCAACCAGGCTAGTCTTAAACAATAATGTTTATTTACTCAAATATAGAAAGTAAATTAAAAATATTTGCGCTGTATAATGACATCCAAAATACATGAAAGCTCTTGTGTTATCGTTGGGAGACAGCAGATCTCAATCCGAATTTGAAATGCAATTTCACAAAAATAATTGTGTGTATTGAAAAATGTTGCCGGGTGTAAAAAGTAAACGCAGAATCATAAAATGCTCACAATTATGAGGAAAACCCCAGATAAAGGATTTACCTACTCTTTGTCTTGAAATAGGTTTGCTACCGCAACAAGAATCCATTGCAATTCCGTTGCGATTCGGATTTTAGAACAGGCCTAAATGTTTAGGTGACTTTTAAGTCCAAGATTGATTTACGGCTATATTATTTTGCTAGTTGGGCATAACTGGTGTATATCAAGGCTGTTAAGTTATGATAACTTATCATAATCATTTGATATTAGATTATTATTTTTTTGGCAAAGTAATCAATTAATTACAAAGTAATCAATTAATTACGACTTTTTTTTATTTTCTACGATTAATTCTTGATTACGATTACAAATATTCCAAATTGTATCATGAATATTTGAAGATTATAAGAAAAAACAAGTAAGAAGGCTCTAGTCGAGATATCCCGACTAGACGATACCCTGATCCCTATACTTCACGCGTACAGTCAGTGCTGGCAAGTATGTGTGAGTGTGTGTACGCGCATACTGCATACTGCATACAAAACTTCAATGTCCCATGTCTCCGGTGTTTCTTAACCGATTTCAAAAAAAATTTCACAGATTGTCATTATTTTGTTTTATAATTCAAATTGCATCTCAAAGTTTTTCAAATTCAAGATTTTGTTGTTATCGATCCCATGACGATACCCTGAACCCTAAGTGTGTGTATGTGTGTACGCGCATACTGCATACTGCACACTCAGCTTCAACGTTCCATATCTCCTGTGTTTTTCACATATTGTCATTATTTAGTCTAATATCTTAAACGTCGTCTCAAAGTTTTCCAAAATTAAGATTTTGTTGTTATCGATCCCATGTTTATATCGGAAACGGGAAGAGTTATCGGAATTCGAAAACAAACTGCCTAGGGATAAGGCGAGCTCCAGTTACAAATCTGGAGTCTCTAGCTCTTATAGTCTCTGAGATCGGCGCATACATACGGACGGACTATCGACTCGGCTGTTGATGCTGATCAAGAATATTTACTTTATGGGGTCGGAGGTGCTTCCTTCTGCCTGTTACATACTTTTGCACAAAACCATTATACCCTTTTTACCCATTTTTAATGGGTGCATGGTATAAAAATTAAAAAAGGTCCCATAGAAGGAAGATGATGTGGAGTGCAATCCTGACCGACCGCTGAAAGTCTGCTTTAATTCGCGAAAATTAATTTTCAATATTTGCTTTGTACATTTTATTTTCAGGTTTTAAGTGCACTTAAAGTCTTAGAATTGTAAAAGGTTGCAGCGATAGCACAGATAATTTCATTAAGTTTTGCAATTACTTTTAAGATTTAAATGGATAAAAAAAATGTTAAAAATGAATTGCCCCTATGGCGAAAATGCTTTAGCTGTGTTTTTACTGCCTGTTGGTGATTCCACGCTGGCTATGTCTATTGTGGACAAGCAGTCATTCAGAAATCTGTTTGAAGGTACTGGCATGAGGGTGATGACGCTGCAAAAAATACTCCAATACGCAACCATGGTGCAAAATATTTAAAATCACCGGAGTTTTCGTTGCTATACATGCCTTGCTTACAGATACTATGAACCGAAAATCGCAGCTTTAGTATGGAAAGAGTTTTCTGCTGAAAGTATAGCGCAACTAATAACCGAAACTCAATTATTTAATTAAATTTGTTAATGTTAGCATAATTTGCTTTTTATTTTAATTTTTTCTAATTTTAATGATTTATAATTATACAGATGAGGAGAACGTAAATGCGTCTTTGCAGGGCTCACTTATCCAACGAGTAATAATTCAAATTTTTAATACATAGGTAGCTCAAGGAAGCAATTTTATTCTTCAATACTTCACTAACATTATCAGCGCCTGTTGAGCGATTATTCAAGGAGGATCATTGAAGAATTTTCAGTTCGAAAAATTAGTTTTAATATAAACCAATGCAAAATAAATTTTAATTTAATTTAATTTTAGTTTTTGATAAGAAATTTTTTAATTTATTTAAAATTAGTTACAAAAGTAAATATATTTTGCATAAAAGTAAAACAATTTCAAATTAAGTATGTAAGTATCTGACAAAAGTAAGTAAGTTATGTTCCTTCGTTATGTTTTTCTTACCTCTGATTATTTTTGATTATTTTGAGTAATTTTTGATTATTTTAAATAGTCATGATAAAAAAAATTTGGACTATTTGTACTATATACGTGTAATTGATTAATTATTTTGTTTTTGAATAGTTAATTGATTACTTATCATAATCGTAATATAACAGGTCTGGTATGTTTATAATATTTAGCCCGTCCCTAACTACGAACTATTACGTTTAAAACACATCATAATGATGGATTGCAATTTTTTTTACATTTATAGAACAACAATTCTAGATGATATTCAACATCAACTGACTAAAGCTGTAAAATATTTCAAAAATAAACAGACTTCAATTCGAAGAAACATTATGTCACCAGCTTCTAATCTAACTCTTATAGACTATTTGGGAGGGGATGAAATCGATTACGGAGATATAACTGGATATGCATACGATGGTTCCCAAAATGATTCCAATTTTTTTAATGTAAGTAATATAAATACATATAATAAAATAAATCCATTGTGCGACTTTACATACTTTTATTTTCCTACACACCGATAAAAAAGGAAGATGATATATTGGTTTTAAGGAATTTCCGTCATGCTGTCTGTCCGTCTGTATGAACGTGTAACGTACAATTGTGAATCTTATTCTAGATGACAATTCATACATTGTGTGCGGGAATGAATTCCCTTGTCACAGGTAGCAAAAACAGTCTTCGCGGGGTTCGTTGAATCTAATTAGAACAAGTAAGAAGGCTCTAGTCGAGAAATCCCGACTAGACGATACCCTGATCCCTATACTTCACGCGTACAATCCGTGCTTGCAAGTATGTGTGTGTGTAAGCGCATACTGCATACTGCATACACAACTTCAATGTCCCATATCTCCGGTGTTTTTCAACCAATTTCAATAAAAACTTCACAGATTTTATTATTTTGTTTAATAATAAATAAATGGCATCTCAAAGTTTTCGAAATTCAAGATTTTGGATAACTCTTCCCGTTTCCGATATACACATGGGATCGATAACAACAAAATCTTGAATTTGCAAAACTTTGAGATGCCATTTGAATTTGAATTTGAATTTGAATAAAGCAAAATAATGACAATCTGTGAAATTTTTATTGAAATCGGATAATAAACACCGGAGATATGGGACATTGAAGTTAAGTATGCAGTATGCAGTATGCGCGTACACACACACACATACTTGCAAGCACTGACTGTACGCGTGAATTATAGGGGTCAGGGTATCATCTATCATCATGTATTGTCAAAAAAGTCTGCCTTGTATTACAAATTATTCTCCGTTTGCTGTTTGCCTGTATTATCACTTGTCTCTAACTAAGGGCTGGGAAACGACACAAAGCAGCGGCAATAACATTATATTTCAAATTTATAGTCGTGTTTTTCTGTATCATACATTATTGTATTAATAAAGTTGTTTAAATTTCAAAAATAAAAACACCTAATTCTAAAGACAATATACATAAACAATCACTATAAGATATCGCGACTGCTATGAAAATATATATACATAACGTTGATAATAGCGCACTCAAAAAATTGCTTTTAACTCAAAAGATTGGAAGTATAAAAACAAGTATTTTCTAAATACAATTTATTTTTGTGAGACATTTTGTGATAAACCGATATCTCCGAAAATATCTGAAAATAAAGTTTTTATTGTCTTTTCCAATGAAACAATGTTTCCGCCAGCTTTGATTATTATTTCTTGTTAATACACCGAATCCCCGAATACAAAAAAAAAAACAAGTAAGAAGGCTCTAGTCGAGATATCCCGACTAGAAGATACCCTGATCCCTATACTTTACGCGTACAGTCAGTGCTTGCAAGTATATGTGTGTGTGTGTGTACGCGCATACTGCATAGTGCATACAAAACTTCAATGTCCCATATCTCCGGTGTTTATTATCCGATTTCAATAAAATTTTCACAGATTGTCATTATTTTGTTTTATAATTCAAATTGCATCTCAAAGTTTTCCAAATTCAAGATTTTGTTGTTATCGATCCCATGTGTATATCGGAAACGGGAAGAGTAATCGAAAATCGGAAACAAACTTGTACTGCCTAGGGATTAGGCGAGCTTAAGTTCCAAATCTGGAGTCTCTAGCTCTTATAGTCTCTGAGATCGACGCGTTCATACATACAGACAGACGGACAGACGGACATGGCTATATCGACTCGACTGTTGATGCTGATCAAGAATATATATACTTTATAGGGTCGGAGATGCTTCCTTCTACCTGT
Organism: Scaptomyza tumidula; assembly: GCA_035044465.1. NCBI lineage: Eukaryota > Metazoa > Arthropoda > Insecta > Diptera > Drosophilidae > Scaptomyza > Scaptomyza tumidula. The sequence goes on along the minus strand of JAWNNW010000292.1, from coordinate 6,606 downwards.
TACATACTTTTGCACAACTTCATTATACCCTTTTTCCATTTTTAATGGGATCAGGGTATAACAAGTAAGATCCCTATACTTTACGCGTACAGTCAGTGCTTGCAAGTATGTGTGTGTGTCTACGCGCATACTGCATACTGCATACACAACTTCAATGTCCCATATCTCCGGTGTTTATTATCCGATTTTAAAGTTTTCCAAATTCAAGATCTTGTTGTTATCGATCCCATGATGCTGATCAAGAATATATATACTTTATGGGGTCGGAGATGCTTCCTTCTGCCTGTTACATACTTTTGCACAAAACCATTATACCCTTTTTTCCCATTTTTAATGGGATCAGGGTATAAAAATAGATATTTTGTTCAAAATTGTAACGTACAATAGTTGATCTAACTCTAGATTTTATTCGGCTCTACGTTCAGGTGACAAAAATTAATATTATATTATTTTCTCCTAATATTTATTCAGCCCCAAGTTAAGCGCCAAATATTAATATTATAATCGTATCTCTTTTACGTACATTAGTTAACCTCATACTTGGAAGCTGTACGCGTAAAGTATAGGGCTAAGGGTATGGTCTAGTTGGGATTTCTCGACTAGATCGTTCCTTCTTGTTTTAAATTCACATAAGGTATATTGAAGGTAATATTTCAGTTTGTTGTAGACAAAAAAAACTACCCACTATTCTTTATTGATGCTGTTCAAAATTCATAGCTATCGTGTGATATTACAGTAACATATATTACAGCAATCGCATTAAGCGTGCACCACGCGATTGCAAAGTTATGTTTTTCATTTCTAATACATATATATATTTTTATACACTGATCCCATAAAGCAGAGGCCGGCGAACTTTTTGAACCATTACCCCAAATTTGGTTCTCAAGCTTGACAGTTACCCCCAAAAAATTTGAAGACCTAAAAAAAAAAAAAAGTCGACAAAATTTGTTGTGGGACTTGCCATTACCCCGAAATATTTGGAAGTTGGCATTACCCCATGATGTTCTGTATTTATGTTTAATGAGCAAAAAAAAAAAAGCTCGCCAGAATAGAAAATGCGAAATATATACTCTTTTTCTCTTTCAGGAATATTCTTGTGCAAGTTGACTTTACCCCAGTGATGACTTATGAAAAAAAAACTCGCCCGAATAGAAAATGCTTAAAATACCTTTTCACAATCATGTCCATTACCCCCAGAAATGTCACTCTTTTTCTGTTTCAGGAATATTCTTGTGCAAGTTGACTTTACCCCAGTGATGACTTATGAAAAAAAACTCGCCCGAATAGAAAATACTTAAAATACCTTTTCACAATCATGTCCATTACCCCCAGAAATTTCACTTTTACCCCATTTGGGGTAATTTACCCCGGTTCGCCGACCACTGCCATAAAGAATGGGGAAAAAAGGGTATAATGGTTTAGTGCAAATGTATGTAACAGGCAGAAGCATTAACAGCCGAGTCGATATAGCTATGTCCGTCTGTTCGTCCGTCTGTCCGTCGGATCGCGATTTCATTGTAATTCTTGGTGATTTCAATATTGCTGAAGTTACTTGGATTTCGTGTCCCGACTCTGGTGCCCTGACCCCGTCGGTGCAGAATGAATTCTTGATTAACTTACTTTGGATGCCATTGAATGAAAAAAATTATATCCCAAATTCTCTTAATAAGATTCTTGATCTGGTTTTTGTGTTGGATCCATTCTCATCATCCATTACCCGATCACAACCCATATCTTATCCAGAATATTTATACCATCCTACGTTGGAGGTGTCGCTCTATTTACCCTACTGGGTGCTATGCCCCAGTAGAAAATGTTTAAGTACGTCAATTTCGGAAAACCGATTTTCCAAAACTTACTCGGATTTTATCCCTGACTGACTGGTCTCCCCTCTACGTGTCTGACAATTTGGACGTGGCATTCAGGGTTTTTTATAATACTTTAAATTCAGTTTTGGATTTGTGTGTCCCTTATGGAACGCGAAACAGGTCAAATAAACCTGTGTGGTTTACCAGAGAGTTGACAATTCTTAAAAATCGTAAATCGAAACTCGAAGTTTCAGAAAATCAAGCTCTTCGTTAGCTCGTTCTGCATACTTGATAGCTCGTTCCAATATTTCAGTCCTCAATAACCACTGTTACAGGAATAGACTCACTAGGTGTAGATTACAGTTTCAGCAGGATCCTTAACGGTTTTTTGATTTCGGTAATGCGAAACGCAAGTCATCGACTCTACCATCTAACATATTCTTTGATGAAATGAAAGCCAACTCAGATCAGGCCATTGCCGATCTATTTGCTGAATTTTTTCAAACGACTTATTGCCGTTGTTTTCAACCAGTCATCATGCCTTACCCCTATCAGCTTAATGCCTCAAAATGCATTTTCATACCGGAAATCACAGAGAGTTCACTTCTTTGTGATCTTCAGGTTATTAAGCCCACATTTTCTCCACGAACTAGCTGTGTGCTTAAGTACTGTGTTCAGGGTTTTTTAAGACCTTTGCTTAAATTGTTTAGTTTGTCCGTGGAGCTATGCACTTTCCCAAAATTTTGGAAAGAGTCTTATTATTCCTTTGCACAAAAAAGGAAACAAATCTAATGCTCAAAAGTATAGGGGTATCTCCAAGCTGTCAGCTATTCCTAAGATTTTTAAAAAATTATTTACCTCTCATCTTCAACATCATTGTAAATCTTTGATTTTACCGTGCCAGCACTGATTCATGAAACAAAGATTTACTACTCCTAATTTGCTGGAATTCACATCAATTGTTATAAAGGGCTATGAAGATAAAATGCAAACTGATGTTATTTACACTGATTTCAGTAACGCTCTGTAGATCACCTCCTTTTAATATATAAACTTCAACTTTTGGGCTTTCCCAATAATCTTGATCTTTGGATTCATGATTATTTAACTTTTAGAACTCAGAGAGTCTATTTTAATGGCTCAGTTTCTAAGGCGGTCCAGGTCACTTCTGGTGTTCCACAAGGAAGTCATCTTGGACCGTTATTATTTGTTCTATTCATAAATGATGAATAAATGTCTGTAATAAATAACTCATGGGTGCTGATGTATGCTGATGATGTGAAATTATGCATGCTTGCTACAACTCTTCTGTCTAGTCATAAATGCAAACTTGGTGCAGAGTAAATTTACTGCATTTCAATTGCAGTTAATGTAAACTTAAAATTTTTAAAAATTTTAATTAAATAGAATGGTATAATTTAAAACCAAAATTAAAATTAAGTGTATTTTAATTTTTTTGGTTACAGAAATCAAATGAAAACCTTATTTTCTTTGGTTTTAAAAAATTTTTTTGTTTAGATTATTCCGAACATATTTACACAAATGCCAAGGTTGTCAATAAGCAATCCAAAACTGAGTTTTAAAAATAGGCAAATAAGCAAAAATGGTAAGTAAAGGGCAAAAATTATTAATATATTATAAATATCAAAACTTAATTCAACTTTTCAGGTTACGAAACCGCCAGTAATGACTATGCAATCCATGAGATACCAGCAGAAATATCGAATGCAGTTACACAACCATCAAAGCAAATTAAGGAAATTAACATAAGAGATATAACAGATATCGCTTTGACCACACTTGCATTTTTGTCTTTTGGAATGTTTATCTTACAAGTTCTTATGTGCATCACTATGGTAAATAGTTTTTCTTTAGTATTCAAAATTTTGCCTACAGCCCGCTATTAATGTCCGCCTATTCTACTTATAAAAGAAGTAAGCTCGCAAAATTTAAAAAAAAATGTAATATTAGTTGCATTATGTTGAATCGAAAGTATACTTCATTTTTTTTTCTAAAGAGTTTAACGTACAGGAAAAAAATTAAGAATTTTTTAGAAGAGAAAGCTCAACGTCGCCCTGCACTTAGTAAAGCAGACGGTTGCCAAGATTGCGAACAGGAAGACGAATGACACTGTTAATTAAGTGGGACAGATAGTTAGAGATGGAAAAAGTGTAGTTCGGAACCGCAAACCAGCTTTTTATACCCTGATCCCATTAAAAATGTGGAAAAAGGGTATAATGGTTTTGTGAAAATGTATGTAACAGGCAGAAGGAAGCATCTCCGAGCCTATAAAGTATATATGTTCTTGATCAGCATCAACAACCGAGTCGATATAGCCATGTCCGTCTGTCGGTCGGTCCGTATGTATGAGCGCGTCGATATCAGAGACTATAAGAGCTAGAGACTCCGGATTTGGAACTTAAGCTCGCCTAATCCTTAGGCAGTACAAGTTTGTTTTTGATTTTCGATAACTCTTCCTGTTTCCGATATACACATGGGATCGAAAACAAAAAAAAAAAATTGAATTTGGGAAACTTTGAGATGCCATTTGAATTATAAAACAAAATAATGAAAGCCTGTAAAAATTTTGTTAAAATCGGTTAAGAAACACCGGAGATATTGGACATTGAAGTTGTGCATACAGAATGCGCGTACACACACACACATACTTGCAAGCACTGACTGTACGCATAAAGTATAGGGATCAGGGTATCGTCTAGTCGGGATTTCTCGACTAGAGGCTTCTTACTTGTTTTTTTTAGGGTAAGGATGAAGGAGACAGTTTAATGATGTTGCCTATGGAAGCAACAGAATCAATTGAAACAAACGATGGCACTGAAGAAATTCGGCGCAGAAAACGGTCTATCCAACAAGGTCCGTCACTTTTAAGAGCGGTATGTAATGTAATTTCGGCTTGTGTTGTATTGTGTTTAAGCGATTCAAATGTGTTTTGATTGAATGAAAATAAAATTGCATAGTGGATTTTAACCCTGAACCAAGCAACATAAAAGACCGTGAACCGTACCGTTTAAAGTTTTGTTAAGGGTTCTTTATCCCATCAAATTTTCATGTGTTAAGAAGCCTAAATATAAATAACGTGTACAAACACATATGTACACACTAGACATCTATACAAATACCAAAAAAAAAAAAAATTTCAAAAAATCTGGCTTTTATTGGTTTTGCGGAATTTTATTATCGGTGGTTAGATGTGGTACCAGGTCTCCGGAAACCGCAGCCGATGTTTTACCTTATGTAGCACTACTGTGGGCAATGCACCACGCACTACCCCGGAGCCACGATCGGAACCTTTAGCAACCCAATCAGCTGCATTAGTTGACCATCCACTGGTTCCACCCACTGATCCCTAAGAGAGGAGCCGATTATATTAAGTCTGGTCCTGCTAGAGCAGAACCAATTTTTTTCGCTATACTTAGCGAGCAGCTACAATGATGCTTTATTTACCATTATAACGAGGTGCAGCATTTCACTCAGTGAAGTCCGCTGCACGATTCTCCACAGTGATGCATCGATGCCGTTCAGCCTAGCAACAAGGGCACAGCTTCGACAGCTCGACAGCTTCTATTGGCGAAGTATCCTTTAACAAGATACGCCGGAGGAATGGGCACTCCTCACACTGTTCCACGTCAAGCGAGCTAGCAGCGTTAATGACTCACTCGGCCGCATTTTTGTCATAGCCGATGAGCATAAGCATTACAATTCTTGGAACAAATACCGCGAACTTGAGTTCTCCGCTTTAAGCCTTGCCAAATGCTCAGCATTTAATAGCGACGCCCTAACAGTCAAATTGAAACCAAGCTTGACACTGCTATTCATCCGATTGTAAGATTGCGCGGTCGGCTGTCAATTAGCATTTCTCGGCTTTTTTGTCAAACCTGATTTCGAGGTCGTATCAAGGGACTGGTCCTGCTTGACCTTACAGAAGGAAATTTTGCTCCTTAAGAGCTAAGTTCTTGAGATTTTTTTTCGATAACCTTCTTAAACAGCATCGGCCATGAATCCATCGGTATGTACTGTTCTAACTAAGACTGCCTTGGTTTTTCGCAAATGTCTCATAAGCGAGTAGTAAATTCAATCTTAGTACATATTTCAGCGCTAATCAAGAGCAAAAATGATGTTTAAAATAAGTATTTTTTGACCTTTTAACTACTTATTAGATCGTTCCATGGAAGAATGAAACATGTTTAAATAAGGAAAAAGAATAATAAAGGTACAGAACAAGTTAAAATTTGTACTCATGGCGATACTTTTGGTTTTACTCCAAAAGAGACTACTTATTCAACCAGTTGCAATATATTTTATTTTTATACCCTGAACCCATTAAAAATGGGTAAAGAGGGTATAATGGTTTTGTGCAGAAGTATGTAGCAGGCAGAACGAAGCATCTCCGACGGCATAAAGTATATATATTCTTAATCAGCATCAACAGCAGAGTCGATATAGCCATGTCCGTCCGTTCGCTCTTCCGTCTGTCTTTCTGTCCCTCTTCGAGCTTAATCAACTAGAGTTCTTTAGCTTGTTTAATTTAAAAATTTTACTTTTATACATCATTTTCTTAAAAATATTAACTATTTGCTCTTCCAGATTAATTGGCAGACTCAAAATCTACTGAGGCTAATAGATAATTTTTACTTACGTAAAAGTAAAAATACGGATATAAAATATTATTTCAAACGTTTATGCGGATATGGTGCTTTGGATACTGGAACACTGTATTTTCAAAACTTATGGCCAACACTTTATAGGTTTGTAGTCTTTACTTAGTTATAAGTAT